>CAJNOQ010005425.1:0-15350 GCA_905250885.1 Didymodactylos carnosus | reverse complement strand
AAGATAGGATATCCTTTTTTTTCATTTTTTATGTTCGACAAGTAACATATTCTACATATTCTTTAAGTCATCCGATAGTCCGATAGCGATTCTATAATAATTAAATCGAATTCGTTCGTATTAGTTTCTGTCGAAGAATACAAATGTATTTAAAAAAAGTTTCATTATTTCTTTTGTATAACAACTATTTTATATTATAGTAGTCGTTCTCTTTGTTTTACTTAATAAAATATGTATACAAAAATCTAAAAAGAGCTCACAAGTTTATTGCTAAACATTTTTTGAATAAAAAGAACAGAAATAAACGAAAATAAAAATAATGGAATTATTTTTTATAGTGGATTTTTTCTGGCTAATAAAAATTTATAAACCCGGACCCGGATCCGGACCCGTTGAATTCAAAATCTTCGGACCCGGACCCGATGGGCTCTGGTTACGGCCCTTCCGCCGTAACAATTTGTAAACTCCTCTTTTTCAGGATAATAGTAAAACACGAAGACACCCACAGACAGCACACATACAACCACAAACAGCTACACAGACATCCATGGATGTCTGTGTAGCTGTCTGTGGCTGTTTGTGGTTGTATGTATGCCGTCTGTGCAGCTGTCTGTGGATGTCTTCATGTTTTACTATTACCCCTCTTTTTCATCAGTGTCAAGTAAACTTTTCAATTTTTCATCAATTTCATTGTAAATATTTTTACGTTTGCGACTCTGGACTTCAGATTCTTCTGCGTGATGGTATTGAAAGGCATCTTCTTGACGTAATAGATTAATAAATTGATAAATGTGTGGATGAACAGGAAATACACTTTCTACTGTCTGCTTTAGACACGTTTCCTTACATATTTTTATTTATTTTAAGCTGACCAACATGGACGAAACTCTTGTTATTTTGAAGAACACCAACAGACTCTATGTAGAATAAGTATTTAAAAAATGGGACGAAATTGAGAAAAAAATTTGTGGGACAAATTGAGAGAGAGCAATTAGGGACGAATCGAGAGGACACGAGTAGTAGTATTGTGAATCGGATTCCCGGTTAGCATCACTTGTTCACGTCCCCCCTTTTCTGATGTGTATGTCCACTATTTATTTTCAAAGAAAAGAGTCCGTTTTAACAAAGAAAACCGATCTATTTATATAAGCAATATTTCGCAATCATCCTGAATATTGTGATGCAATAATCATGACCATATCCTTGCGCAGTTACAATTAGGTTGTTTCGAAGGAAGGAACAGAAAATGATGTAAGAACAAAGATGACGCAATAAAGTGCACATGCAATAAGGGAACAGTCATGAAACATATTTATATCAGAGAATGAGGACATTACGTCAGAAAATGAGAATTTCTAAAGTTTTTGAATGAGATTTTCTACGCTTCCTAACAAAATACAGTTATAAAAGTTTAACAGTATGAATCTCTTTAATAATAGATGATTGTGCTTCTTTTTTATCTTGTTTAGTTATCATTAGAACAAACAAAACAAGAATGGCAAAATATACAAAGAGCATCTCTGGTTGATATTAATACTAGACAAATTGAAGCTCAATAAATGTTTGGTTATTCACTTTTATACTTTATATTTTCTGTCTTAAATACGGGTGAAACTTTTTTTCTGTTTTATAAATTCAACGGATTTGTTGGTTCTTTCAATTACTTTATATTCTAAAGCAAAATGATATATATCGATACCTATAGTCAAGATATATCGTACTTATCATTCCTCTTAAGATGACGATGAATTGCTGGGAGTATAGTTGATAAATCTACTGATTTGATCAACAATGCTATTCTTTGTATGTCTTTGTGTTTAAAGTGCAAGAACCGTTAGCGGCTGTGCACAAAAATTTGCAAATCACATAAATAAATCTAATTCTAATGGTAGTACTCATTGATCTCAAATTTTGGACACTACGATAAGGAATAAAGTTTTATAGCGCAAATTGTCGAGAAATATCAGGACTACAAGAAACGTTAATAATGTTTAGCGAGGACTTTAATCTGGAATTGTATGAGAACCATTTAACTCGGAAAAATTAGATTTTTAAAGAGCAAAACTTTCATCATTTGAATTTTGAAAACTTCAGATTTGATGAGGGAAAAATGAAAAAGTCGCATATTCGCCAGTATTTTAGACTGCCAAACGAAATATTGTTCAAACGTAGCCGAATAAAGTTGCCATAAGACGGAAGATACGAGGACAAATACTTTTCCCGAAAACATGCTGAGACTTATTTCCAAAAAATTAGTTTCTCAGGCGATAAATATTTTCTAGTAAAAAAATGATTTCGTGAACCCAGCTATCTTACGACCTGATATAACCGACAAATATAGCAACTGTCGATTTTTAGCAGAATACACGTTTTGTGTAACAGCAGACGCAAAAATGGAGGAGAAATACGAAACACTCACAAGGGAAGATCCCCAAGTGTTACTCTCGCTTTTAAATAGGACATATCCCAATTTGTAGAGCTCGACGAGCTGATTATAATGACATATTGCACTTTCCCCATGGCTCTTGAACACCCTGTTTTCTGGAAAACCAGATTTTATAAACTCCAAAAAATAACCAAAATCTTTCTTAACAAGGTATAATTGTAACTCGCACATTTTTGATTAAAATGAGACATCTCTCAGCTCCGCAAGACCTTTTTTTACAAAGTTATAGAATTTACAATAAAAGCTCTAAATGTTCATTCTCAGCTCAAAGCTACAGAATTAAGAAGAAATTAATTCTTGTAAGATGTATGACTTTGCAAAGAAAGGTCTTGAAGAGCTGGGAGATGTCCCATTTTAATCAGAAATGTGCGTGCTACAATTATACCTCGTTAAGAAAAGTTGTGATTATTTTTTAGAGTGTCTGAAAAACTGGTTTTCCGGAAAACAGAGTTTTCAAGAGCCGTGGGGAAAATGCTTCATGCTATCGTAAGCAGTTCGTCGAGCTCTATAAATTGAGATATGTCCCATTTAAAAGTGATGTAACAGTTGGAGACCTTCCCTCGTCAGACTAGACAATCAAACATTCGTTGATAAGATATTGCAATTATTTTGATAGGATAAGTCCATCTGAAAGTACAGTTCGCAGAGTGACAATGCATTAAGTGTACGTAAAAGCACTTTAGGATGAATTTTTCTAATGAACAGGATACAAAATCTTTATATATGAAAATGAACAAAAATCATCCTACGTTCTTTCCAACGTCATAATGTTGTCCTCATTGAAGTTTCTACTTGTTTAAACTCTCATTGTATCTTCTACCTGTTACGATCTTCAACATATTCCACTATTCGAATGTAGAAAAATGACTGCCGTTTTGTGGAAAACTTTCTTATAATAACAGGAAGAAATATCATTATTGGTTATTATACATTGTTAACGATTCATTCATCTCAAAACATCTGATGAACTCTACCGTCAATTTTGTTGATCGATCTATGAACTATGAAATATGAAACATTTGTCGCTATTTGACGGAGATTCAATGGAGGTGTCACTACTCCGCTGCAGACGAACATTTCGTTTATCTGATCCTAGACTTTCAATCAAGGGAGTGAAGAAAAAATCTAGAGTTAGCTCATTTTTAATTTTACATGTGTAATTGTTATAACATTCCAATGACAATTTTGTTTTCTTTCAGATTAGCTTATCAATCCCTTGAAGCTACAAGTGATGAGAATCAAATACGAACGGTAAGACGCATAAAAAAGTACTTATTAAGGCATGTTAAGTTGATAAATATCCATTCACTTTCATCCAAGGCGTTTGGAAAGAGATAAACGTACACATTTTTGATTATCTACTACCTCTAAGCACGTATTATTGATCAAACGAATAATATAAAATGAGTAATAGAATGTAAAAGGAAGTATACCTTTTGTATTAACTGATAGCATAGCATCACTACTTGTATATCAAAATAAATGACGTACAGAGATAAAAAATAAAGCTGATATACAGAAAACGATTAACTGACGTTTGAGCGATCGACACTTGCTCCGACAATTGAGCGTAGCGCATACTTATATCTGCTCACCCTCTACAGGTCTTCAAATAATTCAGTTCATAACTGTACGCCAAAAGAAATTGTTATCATCATCGTTATTAATCATTACCAAAGTGAACAATCATTCCATTTTCCTAATCGAAAAAAAGTCATATTGAAAAGTGTCTAATATCCGAGTGGCTCAAACGTCGGTCGCTCAAATTTCGGTGCTCAAACGTCGGTTGATGACCCAAAACATTCGAATAACTGCTTGCAACCCGCAAGATAAATTCAAAATAGAAGCCAAACATCATTTTTTGTCAAATTTATACTCAATGTACTAGACAATAACATTGAAACATTGCGTAATCAGTTAGAGATAGTAACAAGTATACCTCTTGTATTAGTTGAAAGCACAGCCGGAACTGATCCGGTAAACCGGTATCGGTTCGACCGGACCGGATATTATTTTCATCACTTGTTTTAAAGTTACACTATACAATCGTTATTGTGAAGGTTCTGTTACATGTGCTAGCAAACGATTTCATCTCTGGGGGAAATTCTTTCTGAAAATCAATTTTCAAATAACTTCGCCAGTTTTTCGCCGGTGCTTTACCGGTTTTTCACCAGCTTGAGTGATAATTCCAACCAACCAGTTTACCGACCGGACCGGGGTGGTTTATCGTTTCTCAACCGATTTCAGTTCTGATCAAAAACATACGAACAGGATTATCCAATGCTGTTAGAACTTTCATAACGTAATCTACGAGAAATTAGAAGAAAATTTATCGAGATAACTCAAAGAAATTTCTCTTACCGAGAATTATATGATTTATTATTATTATTATTATTATTAGTGCAATACACTTTCGATCCTAATATAGTTGATATAATGTTTAGATAACAGAGTGAAACGTAAGACGTTCACTATCAATTACTAGAATAAACTCTATCCTCATAATCATAAAAAGTTCTACAGCTCATTTTGTCTGTCAACCATTGAAATGATGTACTAATTATAGAAAAGACAGTAGATAGTATATTTGTTCGATCTGAAATACAAGTCGGCATTGCTCATTCGGCAAACTTCTAACAATAAGTTCTTTTAAACATTTCAAACATACCATTAACCTAATCTTGGAGGAATCGATGTTCCTCAATGGGAACATAATCTATAATTCTTCAATACTAGAAATATATTGTACAAAAATAATACTTTTGTTGTCAAGTTGCATTATGTCTATAGTTCTTACGTGTATACATTTATTATGAAGAATATTTTTTATCATGCAAAATAGCAGCAACGGGAAAGTACTTTGAAAAAGTAACGCGTCATATTTAGCAAGTAACCATCAACGATATAATCTACCTATGTTTTTTTATTAGATTTTTATTCATACATGCTGCATGAAAAAGTATGCATGCACCTGTATTAAATAATCATAAGTCATCAAAAATAAATCAGTTCCTCTTCCAATCTTGCACTTACCATCATCATTCAGGTGAAAAATTTTTTTTTGATATATCATCAATCTTGAAGTCAGGTAAACAAAGTGTAGAAAAGATAGTTAATATATATAAAATTTCTACATCCACGGTAATTTGTAACAGTATTAAAACTGACTGAAAACAAGTAATTTCATTAAAAAAAACAAAAATGGTGACTGAAATAAAGTTACAAAAATTATATGATATGTTATGTGACGATAAACCACAACAAGTTGGTAAGTATTTAGATTAATATAAATCTGAAAATATTTAATATAAGATTTACTTTTAGAGTCTGTAAGCAAATCATCATCATCATCATCAGATTCTGAGAACAGTATTATTGAGATATTTGCGAATGATCATACATGTCTTATTGTTAGAATGTGTACTTTTATCATACATATATCGGAATGGTTAGTAGAAAATTCTGAAACAAAAAAAACACGTCGACCATATCTTCATGAATTTTTGCGTTTGTTACTCGATAAACCACAATACAAAGATTATGCAGCATATGTCATTCCTGAACAAGGTATATTCAAGATTTATTTACCACATGCGGTAGCAAAATTATGGAAATATGTTAAAGGACGAAATACAAAACATGGTATGACCTATGATAAACTTGCCCGTGCCCTACGATACTATTATAAGTTAAATATAGTTAATCCTGCGCCGGGCACATATACATTTCGATTTGGGATTAAATCAGGTTTCGGTACAGAATGGACACCAAAAATATGTTCAAAATGATGGCTATATATAATATATATAACTATATATATTATATATAGCCATCATATTAACTGTAAGAACATATCTCATGTTATTTAGTGTTAATCTTGCATAATTTCTAATAACATGTTGTACTTGTAAACTATCTTTTAGAATATATTGCTTTTAAAGCAGTCTACTTTTGTCGTTGTGGGTAGGCGATTTATACAGTAAGTACCTGATACAGTACGATAATTCAAACATGCACCATTCTCTTCTAAATATGTCACATATTGTAATCATGCTTTTAGATTATCTCTTAATTAGTGCTTTATTATCAGCAATACTTTTACCAACATTTATCCGATTTAGAAATGATTAACTGTGATATTGTCAAAGTCTGACTGACTTTTAGTCTAGACTAGAAACGTTGTGAGAACTTGTAGAGGCGAACATAGAAGAACGAGTTTATACCTGTGGTTAGCGTCTTACTGTTGCATAACGTCTCCATCACAGACTAACAGTCGTTCAAACGTCGAAGAGTTTCATACATTTCTCTACAAAATTTTATCCTGGAAAAAACTACGCCTCTTCAGAGATTTTTTTTAACATACACCTTTTTTATGGATCGACTGTATCTCCGGCTGTAAGCGTTGCATGTCTCTGTTGAGGGTAAAATATATTCAATAAATCATTACACCGTTGTACGGAAACAACTGAAATCAAAATTTTCACTGCTCATATGTTTATTTACGTTCTCTTTTTCTGTATCTTTTTGCTAGCTTCCTCCAACATCAAGCAAACTAACTGTCAAAAGACAGTTCCCACTTATATATAGCACCTGAAACTTACCAACATTCAGACGTAATAATTTCAATAGCTAAATAATAATATATATATTACATAATAATATATATATTTCTTCGTTCCAGGTATATTTGTACTCGATTGATAACAACATTGATTGATGTTCGGTTGATATTACCTTGTTTTATTATTAGCAATAGTTTTTTGTATTTCTTCATGCTTTAGTGGAGGGAAGTGGTAAAAAAAAGCAGCACTGAAAATAATTAATCATCTTTCTGGCCAGACCTTGACACCGACTTTATCCTTACCAAAAGGTACTATGTTTTAACTGTAAAATCTGTCATCTAATATACTTTAAGCATTAAACAATTTAAGATTGGAAGCGCACATACACTTTAATAGACTTACTGTCATGTTTATTCACGTAACTTATCGTACACGATTTTGTCTACGTGCTTGTATTACTCTTCCCTTTTCTTATTTTAATGTTTTTTCTTTCAGTAAGTAATTTCATTTATTTGACATATTTATTAAAGACCCTCGTCACCGCAGGTATCAATACAGGCATTAGGCGCAAAAATGACTTGATGAAAACTTTTTTTCTAGATTTCAACAAAGATTCATATACTTTGACATATGTTGATAAAAATGTTTGTTCCAACTGCTATGGATCGTGGACCAACACTTGATCAAAAATTAGCCTAAAGATAAAGGGATGTACAGTAAAAATCGATTAAAATTGAATCGAACAAACTAAAAAGTAAAAACGACACGGATTCTGAATCTATACTTTTTTGACTATCTGTTTGAGAAGGAATTTCTCAGATTAGACCTATAGCCTAGTAAACTCCCTATGAGTTTCTTGCCAGGATCCGAGACATAGCCTATCAATATTCTAGTATGATTTCGGTTTAATATCTTAGGATCCTAATAAAATCCTACAGAGACCTAATCAAATCAGGTGTACCGGAATGTCATAGAATTTTCTAAGATTCCGTTCGGATCTTAAACAAATTTAAGCGAAATCTTTCTAGGATACGAGCATTTTAGGATCCTGCTAGAAAGTTATTGGGAAGATCCTAAATGTTAGGATCCTATAAGATAGAGAGATAGGAAATAGATAGGAAGTGCGTACGATTTTGTCTAATGTAATAGTGCATAAACACAGTCTGACTAAGTAGTTGAATGACAGCAATGATAATGAAAACAATTGAATTACATTTGAATGATATTCAGGTATTAAAAGATTTATTATTGAAACGAGAGTGGGATTTGACAAGAGAGTTGCATGACCACCAACACAAATTGTTCAAAAACAAAGGGAATTTAATGATTTGAAGAAATAACTTTCAAAAGAAATTGTTCCTCATCTGCATGAAAATTAGTGAGAATCAAGTAGTCATTCCACTAGAGGAAAGAAATAGCAGAGCTAGTTTTAAATTGAATATGAGAGTCTATTAAAACCATCACTGTTAAGGGCATCTATGTAAAGTCGATCGTGTTTGTTTAATATGTTGTTGTTCATAACTATCTTTGAGTAATTGTTTAATCATTTTATAAATATTTGTACTCTTCTTCTCACAGATACCTTGCTCATCTCGTAAATAATCATAAAATTCATCTTTTGTCTTTTCGATAAATGCACGTATAAATTCCAAAGCTTTCAGACGCCGCTCATTCTCTGCCATATGAGATAGACAAGAACTATAACAGGACGTTGAACGACAATGACCAGCATGTGTTTTACTAAAAATACACACAGTTTGCAATAAGATCTGACTACTAAAAAACATCTGTATCGACGGTTCAGAATCCGCTTTTGTGTAAAAATGAGTCTTGAAAATATCTCGTACGCTAGCTCCGAACAGATATTAATACTTCCACTTGATTTTTTGGTCTTACCTAACATTTTTTTCCAATGTCTTTTCCTCCTGATAATAGTCCATTTCAGTCATTGTCGCTTGTTCTCTTGAATTTTTCATTTGGTCATCTTTCACAAATGTTTTCACAATATCAATTAATTCTCCGATGTTCAATATTTGTGCATTATTGATCATTAAACCACATTGTACCAATGATTGACGAGCATTTTCGATAATTTGTGTGCCGTCATCATCAAATACAGAATTGATTAGAAGGCATAGTACATTATTGTTATTTAATGATACTTTTGAAATGGATCTAGAACAAGCGCTGGATGGATATTCAATTTGTACATCATGTTGTTTGGCTTTTAGTCCGACGGGAGAGGGAATAGATGTGATGGAAGTAGGGCTTGTTGTATAATGATTGTCTCTGATATTGCCACGAGGCTGAATTTCAATCATTTCTGCTGTAACTGCGTTGTGTACTTCATACTAAACGACAACTATTATACTCGAAGGAAGTGTTAATTAATCCGATTTCTTTCATATACCCACTGCCTTTTATCTCTTTTATGCGGCTTTACCTTCAAAATGTCCTTTTTTTACGCAGCTTCACCGAATTTCGACCGGTTTTTGACAGCAGTGCTTTTGTTTTTAAATCACTGAAGTTCTGTGAGTATATATTAGAAATAACACATAGAAAAGAACCGTACAATGGAAAACGTTTGTAAAAAGTGAACTACTATCAAGAACAGGTTCACGACAAATACTATCATAACTTCGCTCTACATATTGAATATGATTCCGGGTACAAGACCTCACGTTTCAGTTTATGACAGTTTTGAGAAACATAGGATTATACAAAAGAATCAAGGATCAATCGAATTAGGAGTCATTATCTCCTATAATCAAGATCATCGATATTTCAAACCATTATAACCCGAATTCACTGTTCTTTCTGTATTGAAACTGTCTGTATATTCTGTGATTCTCACCTGAGCCAGTTTCTGCTAAAATATGACTGAACAACGGTCTACTAGTAATGCATAACGATAGGATCTCATCAGATACAATCATGCAATAACCTAACAGTTCAAGTAACATCAATTTCACGCAATACTCGCTTGAACAATTTGTACAAACTCATTTGCTCATTTTCCTTCGTCAGTCGATTGCTGTTTCCTTCAATTTTTTCCTCCAATTTACAATTTACTGTCATAAGAGCTAAAGTATATCTTAGCACCATTACGTAATTTTCTTATACTTTGCCGGGATGGCTAAATGGAGCAAATTCTTGTTTTAATCTCACATGTCTTTCTTTCAGTATAGTAAATCACTTCGGAGTGGTACGAAACAAGTGTGAACCATAACTTACATTTGTTTGCTGTTGTTGAACTTCCATCTTCTGTTTGATAGCCATGGCCTCCTCGGTTTCGTCATTTTGTAAACTATGTTTCTGTTGCTGCTGTTTCAATTGCTTTTTTCTCTTGAAATATTGTAGTTCATGTACTATCGATTTTTCTCTTCTCATTTGCCGTCTTTTCCCATGAATTCTTTTCGATTTAGTTACACATCGTTTTGGAGATGGGGTTTGTTTACTATTCTGAGCACTACCATCGTAATTTGTTACATTATTATGTTCATGCCGACAGCTATGTCGTTTTCGATGTTCGTTTGTCATGTGGTAATTGTTTGACATACACATTCCAAATAGACTTCCAACGTTTTTATAGAATCGTGTGAACATTGTTGTACTTGAATTCTTTCGGTTTTTGCGACGCATTGTAACTGTTAGTTAAATTAGCATTGTTAGTTAAATTTATATCAAAATCAGAGTAAGTATAAAAAATGATTAACTTATACAAACGTTAAATAAGTTGCATTGCGTTAAATGTCTTGTTTTGTTTCGTTGTTCGCACCATAGTTCACTATTAGTTGTAGTCAAGGACAAAACTAAAACTAAAATCTTCATAAACGAACGGATATTTTCAATTCTAACTCTACAACAAAAAACAGCCTTAAGGAAGTATATTGAATTTTAAACTAATGTTTTCTTTTAAACCCGTTGATAAACCACAATAGTGTGGTAGCAGTGATCAGAGATGAGCAACTCCAACTCCGTTTCAACTCCGACAAAACTTACTTAGTTATGATTCGTTTTCTTCTTTACTTTATGAGCAGTTGATGAATGAAATAACTATATAGTGTCGTGATAAAAACCCTAAAGGATTTATGGTCTTATTGCTTCTTTCAAAAGTGATGAAGTTTTTTATTTTCCCTATACATACAATTTGTATGTATAGGGAAAATAAAAAACTTCATCATTGTATGATACAATACATTAGGTTACACAGTAAAAAATTCATAACCCACTCAAAACACGATACAAAAGATTGAAAATTTTTCTGCGGTAGTCTGTCTATTATAATCATGAAAAATGTCAGCCTTCCAACTTCATTATTTTCGAAGTTATAGAATTTTCCTTTCTTAAGGAAACCCGTATATATATCCGAAAAGGGGTGAAACATGAGATATCAAGAAAATTTTCCGAAGAAAGAAAGTCATGGATTGGCAGGCTAGTTGGCCGTTCGGTCTAACGATCAGCAGCATCAGACAGAACGTTGTCTTTCCCGTTTAATAACTTCTGATCTAAGAGAAGTAAAACCTTTTTCTATTTACTAAAATGCAGTACTGATTCTCCTCTATCTATGATATGAATTTGAAGAGGTAGCTGTTAATGATTACTGAAACACAGCTATTTTATGATCGAGCCCTTGAAAATGAGATCCTAACTCATTCTAGGAACATCAGTTTGACTTCAAAATTGCATAAAATACTGTGCAGGGTCTGTAGACTCTTCAGCCAAAGTATGACGGTTAACTATTGTACAGTTAGACAACCTAACCTAAAAAAAATTTTCACAACTTAACCTTAACCTAACCTACGAAACTTGTAATTTAAACCTAACCTAACCTGTTTTTCGTAACCTGACCTACGTTAATTTAATATAACCTATGTGTTTTTTCCCCAAACCTCGTTTTAGAAGCCTAAACTTCAGCTTTGTTCCATTCAGTGAAAAAAAACGAACGTGATTCCACAAGTTCCTGGGGGAAAATATTTTTCATTGCTAATTTCAATTTTTCGGCGGGAAACATTAATTCACGGCGAATTGTTGTTCCAAACTACGCAGAATTTTTTTTCTGCCGAAAAAAAATCTTTTAAACTCAGGATTTTGCGAGATATTTTTTCAACAGAAATATATCCCAAAGAATGCAAGTGCTTACTCTGCACTATTTGGTAAATCAATAATATTTCAACTAGCAGGATCACTTGGATCAGAAAAATAGGTCGATTTGTGAGATTTTTAGAAGAGCAAGCAACAATATTAAAGTCAAACTCTGATTGCGGTCGTCATGTATACTGTCATCTTTACGACAAGGAATGCAGTGCTAACTGCATCAAGCTTGCTTGTCGATTAATATTAATTAGTTCCCGCAAATTTTTCCCAAATTCTTGTAAATCTTAATCAACTTATAGATTAAAATATGTTCGAAAAAATTGTTAAGGTTTCTTTTTCAAACAAACACTGAACAAAGAAAATACTAATAGAAATTTTAATTTAATTTAATTAATTGAAATGAGTACCATGCTGCTTCATCTCGAAAAACTAGTAATCGACTATAAATGTAAATTTAATGATCATCCAAGTACCCTCTAAGATTCGATGACAATAAAATCAATTAAAATGTCCTATTTTAAGGCCTGTTATGGGGTTAATCATCAACTGACTACGTCTTTTTCTTTTTTTTTTACACAGTCTTCTTGAGTATGGAGTGATTGAAATTACGTAGGACGCTAAAAAAGTTTTTTCACCCGATTCTCCTAAAAGTCGTAATTTGAATGGAACTATTCTACTATAATGCTTAGACATATTCAGGATTATGTGCAAAATTTCCAACTTAGAAGTCTTGTGCGTCGTTGTATTTTTACATTTCTTTCAGATTAAATATATACGATTTTTTATATGACTTTCAGGTGAACAGTTTTGAACTATGATTTTATATGGCATGAAAATTGGCTTAACGTATAAGGAAAGCCATGTCCGTTTAGCGTAAGCATGGGGGAATTTGTCGCCGTTTGACAGTTCTACTTTTCGACAGACAGCTTTCGACACTGTCGGATTTTTCGCTCGAAATTCGACAGTGTCGATACACGCTGTTGAAAAGTGTTTCTATCGAACTGCGAAATTACCGCATCGGGTGACCAAGCACTTTCTGATCGTACAGTTCTCAATTGGTATCATGAATTTCAACACAGTAATTCCAATATTGAAGATGCTGTCCGTCCAGGCCCATCGAATTCACTTCGACGACAATAATGCAATGTTGAATGCTTTACAGTGATAAAAAACTTACCCCTTTTCCTAATTGTCTTCTATAGTCTTAGAATTCAATTTTTAATCCGATTCTTTTTAAGATAGAAAGAGCGGGAAAAAAGTTGCTCAGTAGAACTGGTTATATTTTTTGAAAAGATTCCACCATAAGTAGATGCTAAAAAAGATTTATTAAATATGACATCTGTGATGGAACAAAATGAACTTTGCTGTTTGTTCGATAAAAATTCAATAACTCAACGACGAAGCACTTTTGACTGTAAATTTTCAGAATGTACTTATAAGTATTTACAACTTAAGTAACATATAACTCATTTCCAATTATTGATAACATTATAGAAATGTTCGTACAACAACAGTATTCCATATTTTACATAAAGAGGTGTGTGGTATGAATTTCACTATTTTACCACTTGAATTAGCTTTGATCACGATCGATTATATTCAATAGATAGAACGTTTAAATGGCTACAAAAATATGCCTAAATGATTGATAAAATTTGCGTTCTTAATAAGAAATAAAGTAAAGTATAATGAAGAGGCATATAATACCAATTAGCACTAAGCTTAGACGATCGTGTAAAAAAAAATCTTCAAAAGATAACCAAGAAATTACCTGGAGTTCTTTTCTTCATTAACGAAATATTAGGAACTCCAAAACTACAACAAACTTCAAGCTAACAGCGGTTGTCTTACGGCTCCTGTTTTACTTCCTGGTGAAGATGTGCCGTTCCAGCATAGATTTCATATTTAATAAATCTTTTTTAGCATCTGCTTATGGTGGAATCCTTTCAAAAATATAACCAGTTCTACTGACGAGGGAATATTCCCAGCTGTCCAACCCTGATTTCTTTCAAACATACATCAGTCAATAGCCTATATCGAGATAGTAAAAAGCCTAAAAGGAATTATCCCCATGGCTCTCGAAAACCAGTTTTTCAGAAACTCTAAAAAAGTAATCAAAACATTTCTTACTAAGGCATGATTGTAGCCCGCAAATTTCTGATTAAAACGGGAAGTCACCCAGCTCTACACGACCTTTCTTTGCAAAGTTTTAGAACTTACAAGAAAAGCCCTGAATTGATTTCGTCTTATTTCTGTAGCTTTGAGCTTACAATGAACATTAGGGCTTTTCTTGTAAATTCTATAACTTTGTAAAGAAAGATCGTGTAGAGCTGGGAGACGTCTCAGTTTAATCAGAAATTTGCGGGCTATAATCATGTCTTATTAAGAAACGTTTTGGTTATTTTTTTTGAGTTGCTGAAAACCGAATCTTCAAGAGCCATGGGGCTAAAGCCTTTTAGGCTTTTTACTATCTCGATATAGGTCATCGACTGATGTATGTTTAAAAGAAATCAGGGTTGGACAGCGGGGAATGTTCCTTCATGAGCAGCTTTTTTCCAGCTATCGCAAAAAGAATCGAATCAAAAATTAAATTCTAAGACTATAGAAAGACTATTACAAAAAGAGGTAAGTTTTTTATGAGTCACCTTGTACAACAACCCATTGACAGTTTCACAAAAGGTGATTTTAAAAGCTGCTTCGATGACTGGTTTATTCGAATGCGCAAGTGCATTGATGCTGACGGACAGTACAACAAAAATTATAATAGAACCAGTCTTGGATATTTGTTTAAAGGGCTGGCGAAAAAACCTTTTTAGTGCCCCTTGTATCTCAATAGATTTGACAGCGTGCCCACATTTAGCCCAAATAAAGTTCTTTCTTTTAATGTAGTCTCTCATCAGTTAATTAAGGAAACGTGATCTCGGGTTGTCAAACACGTGACTAGAAAATACTCGAAATTCCCTACAGGATGTGCTAATTTTTAATTAGAAAGTGAAAATTTATAGCTGAGCAAAAGTTGTTTTACTTCGTGCTCACGGTTATGTTAGCGTTAATTGGAATTACGCATTTGAGTTTCGATCAGCGGTTGACAAGCGCTGAAAAACTCATGAAACTAATTAACTTCAATAAGTTTTGAGAAAGTCTGTACAGGGTGCGTAAAAATGTTTTTCCAGGGGGGTAACGCTATAATTGCGAATAGGGTAAGTAATGAATTTTATACCAGATGAAAGCCCGTCGAAAACGAG
>CAJNOQ010005424.1:0-15350 GCA_905250885.1 Didymodactylos carnosus | reverse complement strand
CAATATGCATGATAGGTTTCGTCGTTCCTCTTGTTCTTTATCAGTGTTTCACTTGTTATCCATATTACAATCTCTATCTCTGTAAAATGCTTGTATCTATTTGTCTTTGTCATTGCTAAAATATACTCTTCAGAATATAAAATATCATTTCACATAGCCGCCATTTTTTCATTATTTTTTTCTTCGTAAGGTACTTAAGAGTCCACGATCAATTCAAGTGTGTACAAGTCCAAACTCAAGTGATTCGTGTATGGCAAGGAACTGAAAATAAATGTTCCATCACACATAAAAATGGATAAAGTAGCTATCGTAGAGCATCCAGTGTACCCGGTTTTGATATTTTGGTTGTATAAATGTAAATGGCAGGATTTAAGATGATCGATATTTTGGCTAATGTAGCACATAGAACGATTAGTATTTCATGTCTTTCAATAAAGTTTGTTTTTCGACATACTTTTAATATAGCTATTATTGAGTAAGGTGTCCAACAGATTATATACTGTGCCACCATGATAAATGTGGTAAATGCAAAACGGCGATCGAGTTTTAGACGTTTTAAACGATTTGCTTCTCTTGTTGCAATAACGTCACGATATTTTTGTTGAATTCGTCGTGTACTTTCACTTGTAGTCGTTGAAGACCTGAGAGGCGGTGAGGAGATTGCATTACGATCAATTTTCGTACAAAGATGTCTAATAAAAATACAAAAACAAATGTTCAATCGCGGTTCAACAGATTGTTCACATTCGCTCATTATTCCAGAGGATAGAGGAATGTAATCGCTTAGTTCGTCGTTTCGTTTATACATGAGAAAACGTAGTGTTTGATAAATACGAATGTTCGAATAGATTAAGAATATAAATGGAATGAGGTAGATGAATATAATAGCAGATATTAGATAGGCTTGACTTTGTTGTAACCAGTTCAAACTACAGTCAAAACCCATACCTTCAGGTATATAAGCGTTCAACATATTAAACAACGGGGGTGTTGTCCAAAAAAGTGATACAATCCAACAACAAACAATGACAAATGTATAATGTTGTTCGATAAATCGATTTATTCGACATGTCTTATGTAAAACAGATGTGTATCGCAAAATGCATAACAATGACAGTAAATACATGTTGTTTACACCGTTGACATAACAAATGAATCCTCGCATTTTACAGAGATAGAGATTGTAATATGGATAACAAGTGAAACACTGATAAAGAACAAGAGGAACGACGAAACCTATCATGCATATTGAACCAAAACACATGCTCATAAATAACGCACAATGTCGCGATCGAAATAACTGATAGGAACGAGTTGAAAGAAAAAATCGAATATTAAATATGGCACTAAATAATGAGATGAAGAAGAGAATAGAACCAACCAAGCGATAAATAATACAATCAACATTGGTGACGACAGTAACAAATCCCATTGTCGAAGAATTCATTTTTCTAATGCAATGCGATACTCTATGAATGCAGTATTTACTGTTCTGAACTATATATAATGTTTCCACTTTATTTCTTACTGTTGAACGATAAGATAATTAACAAAAACATCTACTTTTTTTTCTTCTGTTCTTTCTTCATCTTCAGTTCTTTTCTTGTTCAGCATTATCTGACGGTTGTTTTTTTGTATCTAAAGATTTATTATAAGATTCATGTATACATCCACTCATCATAAACTTGATTCATGTCAAGACGAAAAGATAATTCTGGAACGACAGGAGGTTCTTCGTTTTTCTTCTCTTATTGAGAGAATAATAGACTTATGTTAACTAACAATATACTTGTTGAGAAAAAGCACGCATCAGGAAAATAGCTGCATTAAAATGATCTGAATTGTACTCAGTAATTAAAAACGAAACAATCACATATTCTAGGCACGTGTCAAATACAAGCGCGACCTTTAGAATTGCATTAAATTTGATTCGTTTTTAGAAGAAACATTGAATATGAACATGGTAAAACATGGTAAATGGCTCATTCACAATCAAATATGATACAATAAAGAGAGAACTTTGGAAGTAAAAGGGATCAATAATGAATGAAGCAAGTGGATCAACCCACTGCGGCACTTTTTAAAGAAACATTCTATTTTTTTGATTTATTTTTGTTTCCATAGAAAAATCAATTTTTTTTATGTTAAAAATGTTAAACGTTAAAAATTGATTTATTTTTTTTTTAATGCAGAAATTCATTTAAATCGATTTTTTTTTGTTGAAAAAAACTTATTTGAAACAATTTTTTAAGAATTCTTTTAGAAAGTCTATTTAAATTCATTTTTAAAAAAATTCAGTTAAATTCATTCTACATAACGTTTCGTGCCAAAAATCTATTTAAATTCATTTCTTTTTCAATGAATCTGATTTTGGTTTTTGTATAAGGTTAATTTGAATTTCTTGTTTTCTCTAAATAAAAGATAAAATGCACTTAAATACATTTTCTCAAAAATTAAAACCAGATTTATTGAGACAGAAATAAATTTAAATAGATATTTCACACAAAAACGTTACACAGAATGAATTTAAATCGATTTTTTTAAAATTAATTTAAACAGATTTTTCTAAAAGAATTTTAAAACAGTAGATTTAAATAGATTTTTTTCAAAAAAAAATTAATTTAAATTAATTTTTCCATGAAAAAAAAAATGGCACTTTTCTTCAAAAAAGTGCCTCAAGGGGAATAATCAATGAATATGACAAACAATAAAATACTTCTTCCTCTAAATCACTGTTAATAATGTTTTCGTCAGTTTTTCTACGTGACTGTCGTTCAATTGTAGACTTCTTTTCATGTTAAATATGTAGTAAAACGAGAACTAGAAAGATCAAAAGAAAGGAAACAAATGTTGATGGATACATGCAATGTGCTTATTAGTCAAAAATATCTAAGACGATCTTCATTTGTCAAGAAATGTTATTAGAGAAAAATGTAGAATATGATTTTGTAAAAAGTAATTTCTTTAACGATAAGTTTCACTCTTATAAAAAAAGTATAATTTCTATCATCGTTTATCTAAATAAAATTGCATATGATAGGCATCGTGAAAACTTCCTTTACCATCAGATTAAAATCACACATAAAAATAAAGTCATTCGTTAACCATGGAGAAATTTTAGTAGTATTTATGGTGTGTACATTAGTGAATATTCTGGCTAGGATTTATGTGTTTTGTGTTAAAATTTATGATACAAACGCCGTGGAATTATGATAACAATTTCTTCACGAATAATGAATTAAAATAATTCAAGATGGTCGGTCCATAACTTCAAACACTGTTTTAGATTTTATTATAGCATATATATTTACTTTAGTAATGAGAAGGTATGACGATTCAAAGTGGTAATATGATATCTGAAAAAAGTTTTCCCTACTTCTTTGGTTAATACAAATAAAATACGCAACGACAATTTCTGATAAAAACATTTAGAATATAGAGAAAATGAATACATTTTTCAAACGCATATTCCAATATTGAATTTATTATTAAAGAACATTCTCAACTACACTTTCTGCAAGTTTGCAAGTGAGGAAGAGAAAAATGAAAATGATCACAGAAATAACAAGCTTTTGATCCTAGTTGAAAATTTTAAAAAATATATAAAAACGATCTCGCTTGCAAAAGATATTTTTTTTATGTCAAAATCATGAAGAAAAGCATTTAACAGATCTCGGTTCGTTTATACAATCGGAAAACACGGCTTAGATTTCGGAAATTGCACATATCGTGCAAAGAGGTAGTGATCGAGTTAGTCAAAGGGTAGGCAGAGCATGAACAGTTGTTACCATCAAAGAAAAATGGGCGAGAGAGGCCAGTTTTTCATTAAATAGGTGAAGCTAAAACATTCACTTGAAAACTAGTCTAAATTAGATGGAAAGTGAAGATAGGTTTTATGTTCTGAAGTATTCCAAGATCTACAGCATGTTTTTCTTAAACTAGCTTAATTAGATTTTGCTTTAATCAATGATTTCAGCATAAAAAAATTTATTTTTCGTGACTAAGATCTTTTACCTATTTTACTAGAGATTTTGTCAACTAGGACTGAAAGTATGTTATCTCCGTGATTTTTTAAATCCAGGTCCAGTGAGGAAAACTTACCGATTTTCAAACATTCAGCAAACATGGAATGAGAGAGAGGCTATCTACAGACCTTAAACGATGCTAGGAAATGAGGTTACTTTATAATTCTTAGATGAATATTCGACTGATGTATATTTTCAACTCATTCGAGGAATTCAAGTTTTTTCGAATTTTCACGTTGAAAAATCATCGAGAATTTCACTAAAACATGAATATACACTAAAAATGTAGAAATACACGCCGGTCGACTCAGTTTTTGATCCTGATTCCGAATATGATATTTGTATTACATAGAAGTTGAGTTTTTTATGGAGAAAATTGAGAATCACGAGCAGAATTCTGAGTTTGCTACGCTAATGATGACTTTTCTCAGCGGGGCAGAGTGTACCAAATATAAATGTACGATGTAGACTCATTGATCCAGAATTATCAACCATAATACACCATTGTAATTCATGTTGTTTAATTAATTTTGATGTTAAACGTTCTTGTTCCGAACGAAATTTGTCTAAAATCGTATCAATCATTTGTGTAATTACTTTGGATTCAACTAATTTTGTATATGTCCATTTAGTGAAATCTTTTTCTGACATTGAACTTAAATCTAAACGATTTTCTAATTCATCTGTTAGTAATTGTCTGTTAAATTTATCTTTAGTAATCATGCCAGCTTCCTTATATAAATCCAGACAATTTGTATTTTTAACTTGATCTATAAATGGTTTTTGTGACAATTCCACTTTGACATTTTGTGCAGCTAAATTTTCTGCTTCGCTTTTCAAATTGCTTAACGCAGTTGAAGAATTCGCTGTTATTGAGGATGAAGATGTACCGCCTCCTGTTGTTTGTTTATTTAGCATATCTTGAAGTATTTGATCAACATTTGTGTTTATAGTACGATTATTAGATGATGATTCAAGTAGATTGGATGAATGCGTGTCTGTGCCACCAACTATGACATTATGGTTTTTGATATCCTTTAGCCATTCATCATGCGAGATTAGTTGATCGAACTCATCATTATTTGTTGGTGTTGTCGTTGGTGGTAACGATGGTGAAAATGTTACTTTTGAAGAAGTTTCCAATGGTGAATGATCGATCGGTGTGTCAGCGCTATGACTAAATGGATCTAAATGTGATAATTTATTTAATGTTAAACTCTTTGATGGTGGTTTTATATCTATATTTTGTAATCGACTGACATCAATTTGTAATTTTTGTAATACAGATCGTAATTCTAAACTATATTGTAATGCTAATGATGTTAAACATTTTTCAATTTTTGTCAGATCTTTAAATAAAAATTTGACACCATGAATAGAAAATGGTTGAGGTTCTAAAAGTCGTCTGATTACTGTTAATCTTATAAATAAATGGATACCATATTCAACAATTGAATTTGTAAATTTTTTATTTATTGATATTTGACCAAAATTTGGTCGATTATAAAATAATAAATTTGTTGTTATAAATACATCATACCAATAATCAACTCGTTTATGCAAAATAATGTATGATTCAACTAAATCTTTCACAGATGATTCTAATGATATATTGATAGTAGTAATAGGATCTTGAGGTGAGTTCAGTTTTGATACAAATTTTTCAACATTTTCTGTGAGTTGATCTAAAACATGCCCTGTAAAGGGTGATTGTATTGGTGGAACAGCTGTTTGTGCCGATGTCAATGATTGTTTTAGAATTGTTGTGTTGCCAGTAGGTGATGATTGTGCCTGTCCTGGTGTATTTACAGATACTGGTGGCTTTTGTTGTTTTTGTATATTTTTGTGAATACAACTGAGAATAGACTCTCGATCTACAGTTTTAGTAGATATCATTACATCATTCGGATTATCAAAATCTCGAATATTATTTCGACAATTTGCTAATATACATAATGCAGATGATAATGCAGTTGTATACAATTGTTCTTTGTATGATACTTCATTAGATGATATTAAGCCATAAAATGATGTTAATATTGAAGATAGTGCTTCGTACAAACGTTTTGATTTAACACATTTTATATTTGATAGTGTCAACCACGATGGAATGAGATTATTAAGTAATTTGAATTGTTGTTCATCAGTCAGAAATGTTAGATCAATTAATGCATTGTGTGATTGAATTAAATGATTGTAAGCTTCTATTTGATTTTGTAATGTTGATGATACACACGCTTTAAATTCATTTAATAAATCATTGGTCGATATATTGGGTGTTAATGCTGATAAAATAGTTTGTATACGTATTTGTTTGTTATCTAATTCAGTACATTCGTTATTTGTTAATAAAAAGGGACACAGCTTTAGAAGACAATCCCAAACTTTTAATATTGTTGTTTCTTGTTGTAAAGATTGTACAATATCAATAAATTTTTGTATATGTTCTTTTTTTAATTCTACGATTGAATCAGTAAAACTATCAATTATATCAATAAAATCTATTAATTCTTGCCATGTCAGTTGTATTGTTAATGCTGTATATTTTGCTAGAATTTTATGCCATGATTCATTTTTCAAATAGTCAAATTGAAATAGACAAGCTTGTTTAAATACTAATCCAGTTGATATATGATCTTCACTCATTAAGCAAAGAAGCCTCCAAAAATTTTTTAAACATTGTTTTATTGATATCCATTGTTCGTTTTTCACTGATATCAATTTATGTATAATGTCCACATAGTTTTCCATATTATATTTTGTTAAATCGTAACTTGTATAATTATGTGTTCCTACTGTAGGGTATAAACCTTCAATTTTCCAAGCTAATGATTCAATTTGTTGCTGGGATATTCTTTTTGAACCTTCCAGTGCTGAACTTATACTATGACGAAATCGTTTTTTAAAAATATCTTTAATCCATTGATATGATATTGCAGCTGAACTACTTTGTTGTTGTTCAAAATATTCAATGATAATAACGGTAGCATCTAATATCTGATCGAATTTTTCTTCTTTGTTAACATTATTTAAAATATCAAGTAATTTCGAATTATTATTAAATAATGAACTGATAATAGAACGTTTGATTGATGAATCTAGTTTTGCCCAATTAGTAAGACGATGTTGAATTGCAGTCATAGATGGATAATATGGATTTTGTTCATTGATAACCTTCATTAGACATTTAATTAATGTTTCACAATTACCCATCATTAATTGTTTTATATCTTGTTGTATATCAGCAGGAAGAAATGAAAATAATAAATTGATTGTTAATTGTTCATTATCATTAGATATTAAATTTATTAATTCACAATTTGATTTATTGATTAATTTCGAAATAAGTTCTTCAATATGAGTGGTATCTTCTTGTTTACGTTGTATTAAATAATGTATATATTGTGAAAATAAATCCAATATTGGATTTAAAATAGAATCTTGACTAATCATTTTATCGATTAATAAAAGTGATTGTTGACAGTCATTGATATTGTTTGATTGTTCATACAAATTAGATACACAAAAAGCATAAGTTTGCATTGCATAAGCTTCATCTACATTTTCTGCAGAATTGATAACAGAAAATAATTGTGATTTTATAAGTTGAGTATCAAAATAATCTATAAATAAATTTGACCATTTAAAAAAAGCTTTTTGTGATTGATCAATCATCGATCTGTAACATCTATATACTGCAGTTTGAGCATTTTTCTTTTTTGTTTCATTTAAAAATTGTTCAGTTGATAAATCTGGTACATAGTCTCGAAAATGTTGCGCTGTTCGGAATTTTGTACAAAGATTCTTATAGTCATCTTCAGTCTTTGGAAGTGATTCTAATTTTGGTGTACAAATGTATGCCATTGCTGTTATTTGTACCAATGAAAAATAATTTATGATGTTGTTATTCGAATTCATTGAACACATTTGACGCAACCAATCAGATGGTAATAATCGTAGATCATTCCAACAACTTTTTTCCTTTCCCGTCTCTTGTTGTTGATCGTATTCCGAAAAATGTCCAACTATAATTAATTTTATTAAACGATTTGATAGTTTACCGTTGATTTCAATTACAGGATCACATTGACTAACAATAGTTATTTCACCTAATTCAACAAGTTGTTGTGAATAATCTTTACGATTCTCTACTTCGTTACATTCGATCATAAGAGTACACTGACAAGTTTGATTTGGATCAAGACGAATTGGATGATCAAGAGAAATTATTTGTGATGATTGTTGCAGTATTAATTTTTCGATAAATGATTGTTTTATGAAAACTTCAGTTGTATCAATTTTTAAACTACTACGACCAATATTTCGAAGTATAATAGATGGTTTAAAGATTTTTCCATTTTTAATTACACCGATATCAAAGAAAGCTTTTGGTGATATTTCAAGAATAGGTATTTTAAATTCAAGATGATAGGGAATGTTTGTGAATATATCACCAGATTTAAATTGTATGATGGGATGAAAATTACGAAAATCAGTTGGATAATATTGACATTTGAGAGTTTTGTCTGTTAATGGATTGAGTAACAATTTATCGGGTGTTACAATAAATTTAGATGATAAAATTTTTGTTGAATCTTTTGATGATAGAAGTTGTATATATTTTATGTTTGCTGCTGATTTGCCTACATTTTTAATTGATATATCACATTCAATTGGTTTCATACTTCTTGATTTGTTCATCCATAACTGTTCCATATCAGCTGATTGTCCAATACGTATTTCTTTTGTGATTTCCAATGGAAAACGTAAATGTGGTAATTGTGATTCACGAAGGAGTGTGAGTGTCAAACGAGGACGACTAATATTAGTGAAATTTATATCGATGGTAGAAGTTTTTCTAGAAGAAGCATCACTCATGCAAATATTCACTTGTACTGTTTCTTTTATTCCAGGATTTAATACAAGCGTTTTTGTACTCAAATTTAAGTCGCTTGATAAAGATAAAGTATATTCAACTTCACCATCATTGATAAATTCAAGTGATATTGAACGTTCTTCTGATTTGTATAAATCTGTAATTGATAATTGTCCGGATTGATTGTTAATAACTGTTTGTTCTTGATACATAACTGTGAGTTTAGTTTGTCGAACAAAACCAATTACTTTCAATAATTTGAAATATTTAGGTGAATTAATAGCAAGACATATTTCACGATCGATATTTTCCTCTACATTATTTGGTTTTAATGATACATGAAAATGCGTTGTTGTAGATGGATTCAAATTTAATTGTTCAGTTTGAATTGTTAATACCGATTTCATTGATATTGCTTGTGTTTCTTGTTGTATTTGTGCTACAACATTTAACGAACATGATAAGGAATTTTTGATATCGAAATGTTTTTCTAGTATTGTTCCATCACAAGGACAATAACCAAAATTTATTGTATCTGTTGATAATTGAACATCTACAACAGCAACTTTTCCATAAACATATAATTCTGTTAATGCTGTCTGATTTTTAGATAAATTGATCAGAAAATTACAAGAATTTTCATTTTCTCTACTTGGTGGTTTATATAAAATATCAATTTCAGTTATATTCTGTGCTTCTATTGATATCTTTCCAGTTGGTGCATCAAACTGGCTATTCGATTCTTTAGGTATTATTTCAATATCAATATCATTTTCACATGGATTATGAATAATCAATTTTTGTATGATGCGTCTATGAATATCGATAAGTGCAATACCAAAATCAATCGATGTTTTTAATGGTGCACATTGTATTGTTTGTGTATCTTTTGATCGATACAACCAAATATGTGCATCACGACCTAGTTGTGAATATTGAAATGTGTCATTTAATTTTCCTGGATCTAAAATAATTTTTGTTTTAAGCATATTCAGTACTTCTGTACGATTATTACTGACACGTCTTGTATTACGATAGATTGTATGTGCATTATTTCGAAGAAGATTATTGACTTTAACTAATTCAGGATTATTTCCTGAAATTTGACATATTTGATCATATTCTTGATTTAATGTTTTAAAATTTTTATCATTTGAAGAATTATTATTGCTCATTGTCAGGACATTTGCCCATGCATAAGCGACTATTAGATGAACATTTAGTAAACATAAAGCAGAAGTATATTGTGACAATTGTTTAACACTTTCTACAAGGCATTGTCGACTATTGATAAAAGCGTTTTGCATTCTACTTGACCATTCGAATTGAATATCGCTACGACTATCGATTAATTCATCCTTCATTATTCTCATTTTTTGATTCATTGCTGAAAATTCATCTGCTAAATGGTCAAAACTTCGAAAACATTGTTTTATTGTATCTGCATTCGGTAACCGTTTATGAAAATTAATTATATCAGCGACATTTATCAAATTATTCGCATTTACTATATCATCAGTTTTAAGACTTTTAATCATTTCACCAATTTTGCTATTTAAACTAACAAGAATTTTTGTACTACGTAAATGATTGATTTGTTTTTCTTCGTCATTACTTTTATGATGAGCAGACAAAGCTGATTCTAATTCCTTTGTTTGTTGTTCTAATAGAGTCGATGTTATTGTACTGGAATTGGGCAAGTTATCGGATATACCATTAACTGTATAAAAGTTTTTATTTGAACGTTGAAATCGAATTGTGAAATATGGTTGTAATTCCACGGTTGTTTTATTCAAACAATTTGACCATTTTATTAGCTTTGTTGACAATTCTTCTCCAATTTGAATTATGATATATTCAATTGAATTTGTCTTTACAGCAAAATCCCCACTATTAGATAGAGTATTGTTCATTTTTAATTGAACTTTAAAACCATTTGATGGATTTTTATCTTGTTTTATAAAATAAATAATTATATGTGACAGACGAGTGTGTGTTGTAACTTGTAACTCAAAACATTCAGAAGATGATGAGTATTTGCTAAGATTTAATGGTTCAAGTCCTAGCATATTTTCATGTTTACGATGTAATGTTATCAAATTATTCAAATAGTATTGAATTAGAATAGTGTGAATAAATGGATCACCTTGTTGATATTGTTGCATATAACGATGAATATTTTCATTGAGTAAATCATTAAATGTCATATTGAAGATTTTTATGTGATCACTCAATTCTAACGGTGATTGTTCGTTATCTGAGGAGCTGAAAAGGGATTTAAATTTATTCCGTGATTTTTTAAAAACTGAACAACTAATAACAGTTTTTGTACGACGAATTCTAATAAATTGGTTGCATGCATTACTCCAATCGACTTCGAAGCGTTTTATCTTTTCTTCTGCCAAATATAATTGACTATTGATATTTCGTAACTCATTTATTGAATTTTGTATATCTTGATTCGTAATAATCAATAAGTTATTATATATATTATGTTCCAATTGACGAATATGGTCAAGGAGATTAAACGCAATTGTTGTGGCACTGCTCGTTGCACTGTTCAATTTTATGTATGACATGCATGGTTCAAATAAAACTTTTTCACCTTTTTCATAAACTTCTACTATAGACTGATATAATTTTGATATAAGTACAAAATCCA
This sequence comes from Didymodactylos carnosus, assembly GCA_905250885.1. Classification (NCBI taxonomy): domain Eukaryota; kingdom Metazoa; phylum Rotifera; class Eurotatoria; order Philodinida; family Philodinidae; genus Didymodactylos; species Didymodactylos carnosus. The sequence continues at coordinate 3,787 of CAJNOQ010005424.1, read as the reverse complement.
TGTGTTCCATTGATATATCTGTCAACGTTACTTCCATATTATCTAAACCACCGATTGTAAGAAAATAAATAATTTCATGAAAATTTAATTCATGTTTAATCTTATTTTTTTCCGGTTTATTATTTAAAATAATATTTTTAGCTTCAATTATTTGTTGTATATCGGCTAAAACCAAATCTTGTGAATCTAATGATATATAACTTTTAGATTTTTTATAATTAAATTCAATTTTATTATGTAAATGATATTTTCTTGATTTAATAATCCCACGAAGAAATTCTTTCAATGTCAACTGCCATCTGTTTGAAAGATTTTCACAGAATTTTTTTAATCCTGGACGATTATCAATTAATATAGTACATAATCTATCAACTTTTTCTGATACTGATTCTATTAATGATTTAGGTCTATTTTGAAAATCAATATGCATACTTAATGTTGTTGATGATTGTTGCATGCACTGATCTAAAAAATTTGTTTCATCAATTATTTCAAATTCAATTATACGTTGAAAATCTTGACATAATGAAAATAATATTTCATATTCAGTGGAAGAAATTGATTTGGATAGACTATCAATAAGTGTATCAATTGTATGCCACATTTGTGTCATCATATATCCAGGTGATAATACTAAATTTTTTAATATTTTTATCGATTGACTAACATCATCTATGAGACCAAATGGATTTGTACTATATGAAAAAGCCATATGTATTGTTTGTAGTAATAGAGATTTTGTACTTGTTTGTAATTGTAATTCAAATCGTACAAGTAATTTGAGTAATCCTATTTCTGTTCCTGGTAAACGATAATCAATATTGTTTTTAATGATTTTAATTAATTCATCCATTGGTTCCAATGTTCCTCGTTGTATTTGTAAATAACGACATCCAGTCATAAGTAAAGCGAGTATAAAACGTTTATATTCATATAATGATCGTATTGATTTTTGTTGTTGACCAGTTAAAAATGTTTCTATATTTGTAATATCACGCATCACATGTTGATGTATATCAGAAGCTAATCGTTTTATATCATCAATACTATTTGTATTTGATTGAATACTTCTAATAAATGTATGACACTGTTCATATGCCCAATTACCTAAATTACAAAGTTTTTCTTTGTTATTATTTCCTGTATATTGTTTCATTAGATCAGTTATTAACATTTTTGAATATGTTTGCCAACTTTTAAGAGAATTTGTCAAGGAAGTAATTGATATTTGTATTAAATCACAATAATATGATAAATAGCCTTTCATTGGATCATTTTCGGCTAGTTGTGTACTATGATTCAATATTTCGTCAAGAGTTTCTTTTATTTTTTGTATAGTATCATCAAGCTGTTGTATATCTTCATTTCTTAGTAAGGAAGTACTGGAATTGAATGTTCGTAGTAATAGTTTTTTACCAATATCAAATGAAATATTTAATAGTTTTGTTGAATATTGGCTTTGTGATGTGTATGTATTTGTTTCAACACTATCCTCTATTGAACTATTTGTGGTCATTTGTGATGTCAATTGTATACATGTTTCTATATATTTTTTAATTTGTTGAAAATATGTTAGTAAATGATGCATCCATTTATCTTGTTCAGCTTGTTGTTGTTTCGAAGCATTGTCCATTGCTGTTGCTAATTCATTTTTATTTTTCACTATTATCTGTTGTTGTTTGTTCAATTCTTCAGCGAGTCGTTCTTGCTCACTAGCACATTTTTGTAATTCTGATTTAGCTAATTTTTTATGTTCTATAGTTGCAGTACTGAAATAGAAACTAGCATCTCTGACTTTCATTTTTGCTTTTTCTGATTGTTCGTCTAAATCTGAATATTTGATATCTAATTCACTTTGTTTATTTTGTAATTCAATCACTTCTTGTTCAGCACTTTTTTGTCCACTTAGTTTCAATAAATTCTTTTGAAAATCTTGTAAACATGCTGCTGACCAATCTGTTAATATTAATAATGATAATGATAAAGTAATATGAAATGGAAATAAATCATATACACCTGTTGAAATTTTTATTAACATACTTGATCGTATTGTTGGATCAGCACATAGATCTAGAATTTTTTGTACAAAAGCAATGGCTGCTAGGCCTATGAATTTGATGTGTTTTTGTTTATCAAATAATGGAATTTTACTGTCTTCATAAACAAATTGATGTAAACCAATATGAATGGTAGATGAAAATTCAATAGTATTAGTCAATTGTATTGGATCAATAGATATACTTGTTGTCAATGATAAATCAAATTCATTATATTTTCTACAGATATCTTCGATAATATTTGTATATTGTGGTATTAATAAACATAGAAGATCTTCTGGACGAAGAATAATTGGTAATAATATACAAATGGAATTTTTTGTAAAATTTTTAAGTTGATTTTGTGTTATAGTTAGATTTTTACTAAGCATTTGTATACATTCATAGATATTTAACATATTAATTCTAATTGTTTTTTTCCATTCTATTATTTTATCTGTCATCTGAGCAATACCATTATAATTTGAAATAAGAGAAAAATCTGTTTTTAACTGTTCATAACGAAATTTTGAATAAGCAGTTAAAATATTACCTTTAACTAAATTATCTATAATTATCGTTGTATCAGTTGTTTGATTCGCATTCAACGTTTTAGGTGTTGCTAATATACGTTCGACTTGAAATGCTAAATCATCATTTAAAACAGATAAAATTATTTTTAACTCATCAATTTTGTCCGATTTTTGTAATAAACTAATAGCATTCGTCCATGTACGACTGGAAATTTGTGAATCTGTTATATTGATCAACTGAGTGAGGGTAATTCTGTCTTGAATAGTTTTAATACCATTACTAATATTATCTTGAATATCTTTAAAATCTTTTTCATGATTCTCTGTATTTAAACTATTGCTATTCAATTTAATATCTTTGACATTAATAGTTTCAATTGGATGATCTGATGGTAAATCAATATGACCTAATTCAATATGACTTAATTCCATTTTAAATTTATTTAATAAATCTTGTAATTGTGCTGGTTCTTGTAATAATGAATTTAAATCATATTCATTTGTATTTCTGTCCGGAACGAATTGCTCCATTTTTAGTAATGTTGTACGTATTCGTTGTATAATATGATGTGGACGAATAGGCAATTGACCGGCGTTATTCATTATTTCTTTAACATCACGAATAGCTGCAGCAATTTTTTGTTTTTGCTGTTGTTTTCGATATTCTTCAGGATCTTCTATAAGAAAGTTATTTTCATTAGAATCTTGATCATTATCATGACTATTCGCTTTCGATTTTTTATTTTGTCTATCATGACGAAATAATGGTGTAATACTTGTTAAATAACTATTTAAAAAAAGAAATTTTGACCAAAATTCTGGTGGAAAATTTAAATTTTGTAAACATTCATTAAATTCTATTTGAATATCTTTAAAAAATTTGACTATCATATTTTACACGTACGATAACATAATCATCAATAAGATCAACATGTTTTAATATTTGTTTAAAAATCTTTTCAAATAAAGTTATTGTTTTAAGTGTTGTTGTATATAATGTTTCAAGAAAATAATTTGATCCATAAATAGCATGTTGTGTAGTTAATTTTAATATTTTTTTACTATTATCAATAAATTCAAATAATAATTGAAATTCAATTTCATTTTCATTATTAACTGCTTGACCAAGTCCATATCGAATATGATTTTCAATCTTTTTTGAACAACCATAATTATGTGCTAAATTTTTTAAATAAGCTAATGATGCTATTCGACTAC
>CAJNOQ010005423.1:0-15353 GCA_905250885.1 Didymodactylos carnosus | reverse complement strand
ATCCGGATTTTAGTTACCAAAAGTACGCAAAGTGACTTAAAACCGACCAATAATACGTTTCTACTACTCGCAGAATCATTTTCAGACAAAAAAAAGGGAGCCGATTATCAGTTTTATGCGGAACCCTGCTTTTTAGGAGTTATGATATTTTTAGTGTAACTGTGGTATCCGAGCATGGAAACAAAACAGATTCATAATTTTTGAAAGAAGATCCCTAAGCAAAAATCCTTTTAGGCTTTTTACTAGGACACTATCTTCTATCAATACCATATATATCATGCGAAAACGTTTCCTCGTAAGTCATGAAAATCTCAATAAAACAATTCGGAATGAAATTCTGTTGGTTAGGCTAGACCGAATAGGATTCAAATTTTCTCCTTTCTTTCCTATTATATATGCGTAAAAGCATGATGTCTTTTCCATTTGTTAAGGAGAAACCTGAGAAAACCTGCCTGAACTCTGACCTTAATCTTTCACAGGATCTATGTTATCCAGTAACATAAGGTTATATTCATGGACGGGCCTAGATAAGCTTGTTGAACATTGTGCGTAATTCAAGATGTTCAACTTGTAGCCACAGCACATTATTGATAAGCTTTTTTTGACATACCACTAAAATGGTAAAGTTTTCTCCGAGTGATAGATTATTTTCATTCCAGTAGTGAAACTGACAGAGAACAAAGCTTCCTAAATAAGATTGAACCATATATGAAAACTGATCGTTTTTCTCATTTAGGCTGTTGTAGACGGATCGTGTAGTGCTTGTAGTCAGACTTCTGTTCAACTTCTTTTCATTTTAAATAACGGAATTGTAGTAAACTAAGAGTCAATCAATCAGTTTATTTTAACACGAATATGTCTAGGATGTTACAAAAAAGAAAAACTTAAATGAATGTAACGCCTATGTTAAGATCTAGAGAAAAAAGAAGGGAGTGCTAATGACTTTTACAGCAGCTTTGCATGTAGACCTTTCTTATTTTGTTATCGTCGACGTTTTGAATTTTTAATTCCACTATCAAATGACAAAGTTAAATAAACGGATACAATTTCGCAGAAAGAGAATAAGGAAAGATTTGAAAAATCTGGCCTGTTGTCATTCGTAAACTAGTTAGAACTTTTAAACTAGTTAGAATCGCACTATAATGAGATTCGCATCAGTAAGATACGCATAATCGATCGAGAAGCCACCAAGTTCGACTATAAATTTCGAGACTATTCAATTTCTTCTAGCGATCTCAAAATCGTTTTTAGAAAGCGATCAGACTTTCTTTAAATCCGCGACGACAACACCTTACTCTATCGACTAACTATTTTTACTTTTTTTGCAAGGCACCTGCAACACAAATGTTTATCATCTACCTATGGCTTGTCTTACCACTAGTATGTTCACAGTCTACTTCAAATGTAAGCGAATTTACCGCTTATGGATCGAAAATAGCTGTAAATAACGTCATGATTGTTGAAGTTTACAATGACCGTCATCAGTTTGGCGTAGAATTTGCATCGGCTGGTGGATCCACGTGTATTTCGGATTTTGAGAATTCCTCTTACATTTATTCTGTAGCACTTGGAAAATACGCGAATGTCACATCATTTGCTTACATTGGTAAGGATAAAGATACCAAAACTCTATTTATCAGTTCGACAACCGTGTTAGACAATTGTACCTTCACTCCACCCAATATCTTCTCATTCAATTCCTCTCATTCGGATCATTACCTGCTCGCCGTAAACCCGACCGGACAATTTCTCTTTGGTTTTTCAAATGATTTTATTTTGGTATGGGAGCCAGAAAACCAGTTTGCCGAAAAATGGACAAATAATATAACGTATGCACAACAGACATTTGTACCGTACGCAGTTGACGTTAGTCAAGATTTTGCTTTAGTCGTGGGTTCTGATGGATTCACAGGACCCATTGCCTATTTGCTGCATTTTAATTCTTGCAATATTATCACAAGCAGTTTTGAGACGTGTATGACAGTTGTGGATGTTTATGTATATAATACTTCAGGAACCGGCGTCAGTAATATGTCGGTGAAAATTAATGATGCCGGTCATGTGTTGTGGAGCATCGGTTCAATAAATAAAGTCATTCTGATGAGTATAGTCAATGTTTCATTGAATGTAATAAGCACTATTAACAACATTGGTGAGGTAAAAGCAGTTGCGTGGATGACAAGTACTACGTGTGCTTTTTTACTGTCATCTCAGATTCAATTTTATCAAATAACCAACGGCACGTTCACATATTCGTCTACATTTCCAAACACATGGAAAACACTTTGCTCCACGATGACGCCGAATTTTGTAACGATTGCCATGAGTGACACAATTGGCTTGGCGATTCTCGATGTCAATGGTTACGTGTATGTGATTCGACCAACGACAATCGGCTACTATTCGGTAACGAGCACAGGCTGTGGCACAAAAATCCGCTTTGCTTATTCGAAGGAAGCTAAATGTTTGCCCGGCTACTACCACAGCGAAACATCGGCGAGACCGTGTGCGTTGTGCCCTTCAGATACATACAATTCTGGGGAGAATTATGTCGAGTGTGTGCCTTGCAGTAACTCGTCATTCTGTCCGCTTGGATCTGTTGCTGATGTCGATAGTTCTGCTATGACCAGTATCGTTCAGGCTCGTGCTTATCCAGTATCACCGGAAAGCACCCTCTTTGACGATATTTTACTGCAAAATATGTTCAATATGAGCTTTTCACGACATTGTCTTCTCGTATCACCATTGTTTTGGACGCTGTTAATAATTGCTTGTGCTCTGTTAGTGCTTACCGTCATGGGCATATCCAAGTTTTTTGTGCAATGCAAAGATGCTCGACAAACAATTAAATATGTGTTTAAACAGACTGATCTAATTGGCGAAGGCGAATTATGGATAGGTGGAATAGTGTCGTTTTCGGTTCTAGTTCTGGTATCATTCGCATACGCTTTCAGCACACTTTATTTAAAACAATATCCCATCGAAACGTCCGCAGATTCGGCATTTGCTTGCAATACAAATTTACGCAATTCTAAATTCTCGACTCAAATGCAACTGTTGGGCATTCCATTGAGCGATGAAATACAACCATTGTTCGACATGCTCGACGCACAAGCATACATGCTTAATGTCGATTTTGTGAACACGTATTTTCACTGTAGTGATCTGATCATTCAGCAAACAGTCGGCACTGTTGTCAGTGTGATTCCGTCTCAAAACTGTTCTCAGCATTCAGCCATACTATCAGTCGCTGTTGCACTTCCTCTGCACACAATCGCCATTCAACTGAGTTTGAATGGCACACGAACGATCGGTGGTATGCGTGTCGGACTCTCAGGGCCAGCAGCGAGTAATGAGGAATATACAGTGCAAGAGTTGAATTTTATGCAAGGTTATATGGTGCAGAATCGAACATTATCACAAAATCCGAGCCTTCAGTTACAACTTATTCGACTTATAAATGATACGGAGCCCCTAAGCGAAAGTGACAAAACAATATTCAGTGCACTGTGGATTCCAACATTTTCTTACGTTTCCGACCAGCTGTTCCTCACTGAAACACAATACTTTGGTAATACACGCTCTCAAACATTGTTAACCGTTTCACTCAGTGAAAAAGCATATTATGTAATTAACACCCAATCGCCTATCGCCAAACAAGCCGAAGTCGTATTTCACAGTATCTTATTCACCATCGTTTGTCTCGAACTATTTGGTCTACTGTTTGTCATATTCAAACTGGTATTTGTACCACTGTTCAGATTTGTAGTCAACAAGTTTCAACGCGCTGATGCCCCGTACGAACTAACTCCGATGTAAAACATATCAGCGGCATTCTCTCAAAGTAAAACCTAGTTAATTTCGAGATAAACACATAGTCTGATGCTTCAAACTGTCTTCTTAAGAGTGTACTGTAATTTACGCTTAATATGATTAAATTTTAAAGATTTTTCTTAAAAGTTTTTAAGAAAAGACGTTTTAATTGAGAAAAATGATTTTTACTGTATTCGGATATCACCATCTTTTTTTCGTAAACAAACCAAATAATAAAAATAAATTATCAAAACTCTAAAATATGGTCACATATACATAACATAAAATATTCTTGCAACTTTCTGTTGAATTTATTTGTACTTCGTTCGGACGTGCGAACATTATTAGGTCGAAGTTGTTACGCACAATATTCTGTTTATACTCGTAACATAAAGCTATAATAATGACAAAATTTTCAAGTGAAATGACGATGGAAATTAAGTATTTCTCAGTTTTGATCATACCGCACACCCTTTTCACTTATTTTGATATTTCTGCCTGACAGATCGTAGAAAGAGCGATACAGACTTATCCCGACAGCACACTGGTTAAACACTTAAGAGCCATTGCACGAGAAAAACAGCAGATCACATCAGACCGATGTTCAACGACTGTCACAGATCCTAATAAAACTCACATAATATGTCGATCTAGTCCATATATGGGATGCCGTCATAATGCTATTTGCTTTAAGCTTTGGCTATATTTCGATAGATCCATTATTCCTATATGAATCGATCCACAGAAATGAAAAAATAAAAGTGAGAAATGATAGAGAGTGAACCAGAGATTTTGTTCCAGATACAAGCAGAGAACGAAAAAGAACGATATAATGTTGATATTTGAGATATACGATGTCACATGCCCTAATTTTGACACTAAATTTTTTAGGTTTTGTATTTCGTGTTTTTCTCAGTTAATTATTAAGATAGAGTAAAACTTTTTATATAACTTTTTGAGACTAATGAAAATCAAGGTTTTCTAGAGAATCTCGTGAAGATTTACCATATCTGCAGATTATACAGTAATGTTTTAGCGTCCTACGTTTACCTAGAAGATTCTAACTCCATCCAAGCGGTGCAGAAAACATTGATTTCAACCTTGATCTTTACGAGGTTCTCTAGAAAACCTTGATTTCAACCTTGATCTTTACGAGGTTCTCTAGAAAACCTTGATTTTCATGAGTCTCAAAGTTGACTGAGTTATTGTCAGAAATGTATTTCAAAACATATGGTTAGTACGACATGACTTTAACTTTTGAGAACAGATTTTGTTGCAAACATGTGTTTAAATTTTGTACTTAACATGAGAACATGTGCTCTTTTCAAAACAAAATATATAGTTTGATTCGCCATAGTCTTCTGAGTATTTCTATATAAAAATGAGAAGGTTTTGATCAACTTGGTAAGCCAAAAAAACTTTTTTTTGACGCAGATGTAAAAACTCCATGTATTTGTATGAGAGTGTCAAAATTAGGAGGAAAAAATACGTGGCTTGTCGAATTTAGGAAAGGACAGGAAAGAAAAAATTTGAGACTTCAATTTTATAATCTCAATTAATACAACTGATAACACGAAATACAAAATCTAAAAAATTTAGTGTCGAAATTAGGGCATGTGACTTTATTGCTTCTAACTTTGAAATTTGTTTTTCTTTCGATCCAAATGTTATCTGCGCTCACTATGAAATTACTCTATATTCTGTCAACTTGACAGATTAAAATAAAACTAACTAGAATGTACCCCTGTCCTTTTTCTATGTCAGTTTGAAGTACACAAGATATACTATACGCCGAGATATGTCTTAGAAAAGGGTATAGCCTACCCTATTAGATACAGAGATGTCAATAACGAAGCTGAATATGAGACATAGATGTACTTTTTCTGCTAATTAACAAGCGGAATGATTTCTTAAGAGGAGTTCTTGACTAACATGACTTTCGGGATTTCTCTTTGAGTCACGGTAGTCTTAATTCTGCGTCGTTATGTCTTTAGAGTTATGTAAAACTAATTTAATCGGGACTAACTAATATAGTGACTACTGATAATAGACCTTCTTTATCGGTGCCATCTCGACAATCGCATTCAGCGTTACAAGCTCAGTCTAATGGAGACATTGTCAACTTTTAGTCATTGATAATACTAAGCCATTCTTTATTGAGCTTCAACGATGATGATAGTTATTGGTAATTGACAGTAGTTCATCATGTATTTTAGTTGAATAAAAGAGTCATGTTGTTTTTGATAAATGAGAATACTATACAAAGAAACTTTTTATCTTGTTTTATTATTTTGACTATATTCATTATTTTAAATATGTTTTTTATCATTCGAAATTTGAGCTGTGAAAAAAAGAACATATTACCTTATGGTCTCACGTTTAAAACTATAAAAATTAGACTATGTGAAAGAAGTAAACTTGAGCACGAACCAGTCATGCCGAGAAGTTCAATGCTCACCGATGGTTTTATTAATAGATCTATTTGAATATCAACCACCTACGACGAAATGATGTTTTCGCAAGTTCTCTTGCATTCTATCAGAGAAAAATTAGGATTCGTCACATCATAGATAAATTTCACTATCGTAAAAACCTATAAATTTCACTATCGTAAAAACCTATGTATCGCCCAAATCACTAGGGCTAGAGATCCAAAAATTTAGGGTAATATTTGTCTAGTCAGAAGGCATAAGACATCCAATTTTGGGCCTTTTTGGATGTGCGATAGAGAAGAACGAATTTTTTTCTTTGACCGAGACTTTTGGATCACCCTGTATTCATTTTGAAGCTTACGATCAAGATGTTTCGCACCTCAAATATTTGTCTTTAAATATTATTTTATCTCTTTGAACAAAGCTGAAGAAAGCGGACACGGTATCCTTAAAGACTATATAGTTAAGACGCTGTGTCGTTGCTCGTAACGAAAGTCAATGCCAGTGACTCTACGTAGTGTTGTTCTAATTAATAGGAAAAGTCAACTTTATAAAATAGGCATATGGACATTGAACGAGGAGCAGCTATATGGTAGAGAATAAAGGTAAAGTCCAACGTTATCTCCAGTCGTTATCTTTGTAAAACGATGTAGGAGGATAATAAAGTATTCAGATTTTGTTTAGAATTGGTTCTGGTCATAGAACTGATCAGGTGCTGTTCGGACACTATGTAGTCCCTTGTCTTCGTTTCTTTTGTTGCATTCGACACTTATCTTCTCTTTTTATGCCCAGGGCTCTTACACTCTAAAGAAAAGAGTATTCTCGGAAACTTATAAATGATTTTTAAAAATGTTACTATCTGAAACCCTTTTGGATTTTCGAGACTATCTTTCGAGTGGATTTTCGAACCATCGAAAACGCTTTTCCTTTCACATACCCTTTTTTTGTGCAGCGATTATTGACATTAAAACAACAAGGATTGTTCTGTTTATCTACTGTTATCAACAAACATCACTAGATTACTTTTCTTTTATTCTCTCTATTCGTTTTTATCTTTTCAGCATCATTTAAATTGTATCTGCACATTTTGTAAGCGAATAATATGGTGATCTAGCTTTTATAAAAATAAGATCGTTTTGCCTAATTATTACATCACAGAACTTACTTTAATTTACTTTTTTTTGCCTCTGATTTTTTGCCAACCGAGAAACAGGACTCCTATATTTTGTGTACTTCTTGCACTCTTTCGTACTCCTTGTTACTCCAGAGGTCCAGGAGTGTGCTGTTCGTCATTGTTGTTCGCCGAAATGCAAAAGAATCGAATATATGGGTTACGCCTTCATCCATGTTTAACATTTTCAAGTACTCTTCGCACCGCTTTTTTGAAGTCGAAACACATTTAGGCTGAAATGTAACCTCTGCTGTCTGCTATCTCCAATTCAGCTTGAGATTCCGCAGGAAGAGCACAATTCTGGTTCGACAATTTCATCTCTTGCTGTAGCACCTATTCAAAGTAAAATTTCTACGCCAACACCAATATGTCAAGTATTAAACTGATTATCGTCAGGAGAGAGCGGTTCAGTTGGATTTGCAATATAAGTGACTTCCGGGTACTCATAAGCAGAGAGTGGAAGACACACGGCAGTCAGTTAGCAGCAATGAGACTGTAATGCAGCTAGGCCATAAACCCGTCATTTAAACCATAGTTTTGTCTTAAACCCGCAACCGAACCAAACTGAACCGCGGTTCAGTGAACCGCTGTTTGCAGGACTCTACTGTACTGCTATTGTTAGAAAGAACTTCGGACAAGATCACGTGATAGTTTTCAATCCTTGTTATCATTCAAAGATTGAAAGAAAACATCGCACATTTCCCTAGAATCTCCCTGTAAAAACGTTTTCAGTCTCAGTTTATAAGCCAGGCATTTTTGTGAACAAATTTACGGCTTACTTTTAAAATATGGACTACGGTCCTGCAAGGGTATGACTTTTCATACCCTACCTATGTAACCACCAAATGCATTCTAGCTGCGTTTAAACTCGTTTGTGTAGCTCGTTGTGTCTAAAAACGTTTGGCTCTGGGCCGTGATCGAAATGCATCCTGGAACGTCTGATCAGGTTTTTGAAATGCGCTTCATCGATTCAAGTATGTAAGCCCGTAGTAACTTGCCGTGATACGTTTGCATAAACGGAAAAACGCGATTGCTTCTTCAGTCGCGTGAGAACGGGTCCAAAATCTCAGTGAAGTAGAATGAAACTGGACGAAACGCCACAGCAGAAGCGGACGCGTATCATTCGCATGTTCGTAGACGCCGAACTACGACAAACGCGTTTGAAGGCGTCTCATTGTAAAATGCAGCCAGACGCGTGCGATTGTATGGGAGTTTTTTGATTTAAACTTTATTATAGAAGAAACAGTAATCAAGTCGGGCTGTGCCATGCATGACACTTGGAGAGATTTTTATTGCGCTAGTCTTCCGTTGATGATGAAAACTCGCGTGTGGATGACAAATTTTGCATAAATAAAACTGAATGCGTTTTGGAAGAACCACCGCCCGACAACGAAAAATTTACACGATAATTTTTAATGCGTTGGTTGTATGAGAAAGCCGAAGTTCAGACAGAATTAATATATGTTTGTTAAAATAAGATATTGAGTTGGATACGGTGAGAGTTAAATAAAGACATCCATATGTGCGTCGGTGCTAGACGCCTTTCAACGCCGCTCGGGAGGAATAACTGTTCGTGAAAGTTGTTAATCTTTTGAATAGTTACTACTCTTGACTTTCGAGAAAAGATTTTGATCTTATCTTAGAGAAAGGGTCGAATCAAGAGTCGAATCAAACAAAATCCGCGTCGTCAACCTACTAGCTTTTTTCTGATTAAATAAACCTTTGTCTTGTTTTTTTTTATACTGACGTACTCATGCATAAACGATATTTTCAGATGATCTGAGATTCTCCTATGTTGAATAGAACCGCATTTGACAAAACTGAGAAGTTATAAGCCGTCATTAATCATCAGAAAGTGACAACAGACTGATATCATATAACACACCCTTACTCAGTTGTTGGTTTCCTTGTGACTCTTCAAAGAACATCTGTTGGACTGTCGTAACTGTCTGCTTATTTTGTAGGAGCATTATTTTTTTAGAGCGAAACATCTTTTCCTTATTGACCTCTAGAAAAATGCATAGATAAATTGGAGTCTAACTTCGCATGACAAGTGAATGATCTTTTCATGAGATATTGAAGGCAAAAATGTCATGATGAGCACACATCACTCATTACCAAACAATGTTACAGAGTCCCATGTTCTAAGACTAAGAAGTTCACGGCACAAACTTTCGATTCGCCTTGTCATGTCAGCAACTCTTGCTCTGCAGAACTAAGTGGGCAGAGCTAAGTGTGTTAAAGTTAGAGACTGAAGAAGATGCCGACCATCTGTGCTAGAACTAGATCGAACGTTTCTTAATAAGACGAATCGTGCTCGTGGATCAGCGCCAACTCAATTATAGATGAATTTTAAAATACTGACAGTCTACCTTGTTTTGTCATTTTAATGACATTAAAAACGAGTTCTGTCTCATGTACTAGAGTAACGCGTTCCGTTTGGTAAAATTGACTCTGTTACTACCATGGCTTCTCTGAGCTGTTTATCGGCCAATCCCTTGCATCCCAAAAAGTTAACACGTACGAATTTTGCATTCATCAATGAACTACCGTACATTGTACACCTTTGCAGATTGACATCGATGAACGTACTGTTGTGAATAACTGAGTTGATCATCGAGACGTTTGTCATATTTAAATACGGGCCGAATTCACTTTCAGTCAACTGACAACCATTCATTTCCGCGTGATCAAAGTTCGACAGATGAAATTTAGAGTTTAGAATCCGACTATTGTCAAGGGAACTGTGAAGAAACGAACATTGCTGACATTCGAACTGTTCGAAATGTGTTTGAGCGAGGTTTGCTTTATAGAAATTGACGTTAATATAGTGGGAATAGAGAAATTTCGCACGTACTAACGATGTAACTTGAAAGGAGATCAGGGTAGTGAGCGTAGAGATCATGATGACATCGTCCATCATTGCCTTGTCGAAACTGACGTTGAAGAAGGAGACACTATTGAAGGAGGCATTCTTTAGGTCGGTGTAACTGAAGTTCATCGACTCGTACGGGTGAGATGACGGCGGTGTGGTAACGATTATTTCACGTGAGGAGGCAAAGTCAATGTTAGATAGATCAACTGACGAGAGATCGATAATTATTTCCTTATCTAAGCGTCCAGCTAAGTTACCTTCGTAGAGTGATTTGAAGAGCAAGGATTTCCGTTTAGGATCAAGCTGTCTGAAGGCTATCAACGTCTTGAACCGTACGACAAAACGTGCTGCTTCCTTGTTCGTATTGTTCAGATGGATACCTTCTTTCAAAAGTAATTCGCCGAGAAAATCTTGATATTCCGTGATAATACTGTGCTTCTGTTGGTCTTCGGCCACTTCCCTGTCCTTACGACGATTTTCTTCGGCAATAATGAAGTCTTTACGTCGATTCTCGATTGCAATTGCAATGTCTTTCCGACGGTTTTCGGATGCGATGAGCAGGTCGTTCTGACGTGTTTCATTGGCAATACGTGTGTCCTTTTGTCTATTATCGGCCGCAATGTTGATCTGAACTTCAGCTATTGTGAGATCTTTGCGACGATTTTCCTCGGCAATCTCGATGTCTTTTCGACGGTTTTCAGCAGCGATATGTAAATCATTCATTCTCGTTTCATTAGCAATTCTCAAATCTTTCTGTCGGTTCTCCGCAGCAATGTCGATCTGAACTTCGGCAATTTTCACATCTTTTCTTCGATTTTCCGCCGCTATTTCAATGTCCTTTCGTCGATTCTCCGCTGCAATTAATAAATCATTCTGCCGTGTTTCGTTAGCAATACGTATGTCCTTTTGTCGATTATCAGCTGCTATATTAATTTGCAGCTCCGCTATTGTCAGATCTTTACGACGATTTTCCTCGGCAATCTCTATATCCTTTCGACGGTTCTCGGCTGCAATGTGCAAATCATTCAGCCTCGTCTCATTCGCAATCCTAATGTCCTTCTGCCTGTTCTCACTGGCAATCCTTAACTGTACAGCTGCTATCTTCAAATCTTTCTTTCTATTCTCCGCTGCAATCCGTAAATCCTTCTGGCGATTCTCAGAAGCAATCCTAAGATCCTTCTGTCGGTTTTCCACCGCAATCTCCAAATCCTTCTGTCTGTTTTCCGCTGCAATACGCAGTTGTACATCGAATTGATTTTTACTTTGATTTATCTGTTGAAAACTGCTCATAACGGTAAAGATGCCGATCGCGATCGGGACGGCAAGTGTGGAGACGAGTTGAACCCATTCGAAACGAGTGTGACCGTAACGGTGATACTGTTCCTGCTGAAGATGATGGAGATGTTCCTGGGTTTCTTTCTTCTTGCGTTTATTGAACTTCTTCGTTTCCACTGCAGCTAGACGTTGATCAGTTTCAACTGTACTGACACTAGAAAAAAGGACAAAATGTCCAAAAGTTCAAACACAAAGCTATCTCTGCTTACTTCTTTTCTCCCTGCTCTTCTTTCAGAACTCGCTGTAAATATCATTTACTTACTTCATTTTCGCAGTTTCTTGTACACGAGTTTCTCTGAATAGTTTGTGAACTATAATTTCGTGGTTGTGTATTTTCATGATGTCTAAAGAGTCAAGACAAGCGAAAATAAACGTGTGCAGCTGGTGTACACCTGTCTGCTTGACAACAGAAGAATGTTATACCGATAGTCAGAATTTTTGTGAAAATACATCCTCCTGAAGGTAATCTTCGGAAACTTGGTTACTTTTGCGTCTACTTTTGTTAAATAATGCCCACAAAAGAATAGATTTCTTCAAAGTTGTGTTAATTTATCTACTACGACTTGGCCAAACGCGACGCTGTGGCATTTTTGACACAGTAATTTGAGCTTTTCTCAAAAAGTGTGCGAGCGAGAAACTTCGTCTCTGCGCCATTCGACGCAGCTCGCCATACTCTACTTTTGGTATAAAAATGAAGGTATGTGGTTAAACACTCGAACTTTTAAAACCGTTTTTCGGCGCGTGTCGCTGTGACAAAATAAGGTCCTAAATTCGAAGTTCTTCTCATTAAAAGCTAATTTGATGCGAATTTAGAAGAGCTAATAAAAACCGCCTCTAGCAAAGTTTGTAGAGCAGTAAACGAACTACTGATTGCTAAAGAAGAATCTTTCCAATGAGCTTTCCATCCTTCAATAATTGTGTTTTATCGTCGTGACGCTGTGATACACGTTTTTCCCAACAAAGTTTGTAGCGCTAAACACTGCTCAAAGGGCTGAAAAAATGTTTTCACTTCCTTAGAAGTGTGTGAGAATCTTAAAGCTTTATTAAAAAACTTGTTTGGGTTTAAACTTCAAAAGAAACATACCATCTTGTAGAGAAGCGAATTCTCAATCTATTAGTGTGGCCTTCCATTTTTATTAGGAAAAGTCTTTACATTAGAAAATTAGGTACTTTTGCCGCACAGCACCAAATTAGGTAAAAATTGGGCGCTATGTGCAAAATTTTTCGGTGAATCCGACAGCGGATTCCTTATAATTATACTTTGGCTTCTTTTCTGGCGTCGACATAACCTACGTGGTTTTTGCCTAAATTTTATTTTTCTCATTGGTTGAAAAAAAAGGCGCCAATGAGAAAAATAAAATTTAGGCAAAAACCACGTAGGTTATGTCGACGCCAGAAAAGAAGCCAAAGTATAATTATAAGGAATCCGCTGTCGGATTCACCGAAAAATTTTGCACATAGCGTCCAATTTTTACCTAATTTGGTGCTGCGCGGCAAAAGTACCTAATTTTCTAATGCGTGAGGAAATTGAAAATACAGTGTTCAAAAATATAAAACTGAATTTTTCGTCCCAAGATTTAACTTTCTAAAAAAAATAATGTGAGATTCGTAATTAGCACCAAAAACTACATCTAGTGATATGCTCCTTTCAGTTCTACCCTAAAATAATTTTTTCAAAAACTTAATCAACGACGTCTTGAGTTAGCTGGACAAGCCGACTAACAGATGCCTGGGACACGATAATGAAGCTGTTTAATAACTTTTGTAATCATATAGCTGCACCTTATGAAGTGAACAAAATGTAGCAAATTACTTACTTTCATCTGTAGAAGACTGATAAAGAGATTGATGGATGACAGGAGTCTTGATATCATAGTTGAAATGACGTTAGGTCAGAGACTCTTATATGATGTTATGACTGATGAGAAATGCCAGAACTAACTTACTAGTGAAAGAAAGAACCAGTGTGTGCAGTTGAAAGAAGTAATAGTGTGTGTTCTGTTGCTAGAAAGTGCAATTAATACCACAACGAGAACAGAATTTCTTTTCCTTTGAGAAATATGAGATGATAGACACTTAATCTTTTATTCTCCTTTAAAAACAAAGAGAAAGAAAAGAGAAAAACAGAGAGCTAGTTGAATCATCTCTACAGAATAAAATAGAGTGATTTCTGAAATCACTAATAATTTTTTCGAAAAAAAACCTCCTCCACAACTGCGTCGTCTGTGAGAGTGTAGCTTTAAAACTCTCTCTCTCTCGACAATGGTACTAAAACAGTATAGCTGAATGCCTTGATGTGACTCTACACGAGCTTGGCTGCCTCATAGACAACGAGTCTGTGTTCTTAATACAAAGATGAACTCAGTGTAGTAAAATTAATGGCGTAAATAGGAAAAAGGATTTGGTAAGGCTCAGCCAGGATAAGATTTAGAAACGTTTCTTGCATGCTGTAAGACGGTCAGCAGACTTTGATGTGTTTCCGCTCGCTCTTTTTAAGCTGTTTTCGCCAGGGGAAATCTCATTTTTCTTTGAAAGCATAAATCAAAGTTGCTTCACGAATCTTAGATTTTCTCGAAGTCGTGTCACGATAGCGAATAATTCTCTAGCATCATGGTGCCGGTCTTACTACGTTCTCACGACTTTTGCTTTTCATTCTAAGTTGTTCGATAAATCAAAGATCAGTATAATCATCCTTGGTTTTTCAGCAATAAAATTATGTTTTACTTTAGTTTGATCACTTCACCTTGAGTCCTGCGGAATATACTGTTAAGTATGTTTGCCCAAGCATGAAATTTCATAAGAATTAAGCTAGCTGCACTTGCTGAAGAAGCGCCCGCTTCTCCATTGACTGTAGCTAGAAGAGTAAAATTTAGCGGATGCAGCTAGCTGCAACTGGACAAACCCGCTTCAATACTAGCTGCAGCGGGTAAGAAATATTACCACTATAAAACAGTGTACAACTACTCTCTATTTCAATGAAGGATGGAGTCGGTTGTAACTTGAATAACTCCTGAACGGAAGTAGATAAAAATGTGTGACTTTCACTCTTAGACATAAAAAAGACAACTTTATGCTTCGTAAGCACAAACAAATTTCGGGAAAGTTTCTAAAGCCGATTTTCCGGAGGATCTTTGGAAAACGAGCACCGTTTTTAGAAGATTAAGATACAGCGTTAGTAAATTTTTTGTATGGGTAGGTAGTCCAAACGTTACTCTACAAAATTATGCAAGTTCCAGCTCTCCAGCTATCGTCGTTTGGAAATGGCTCGCTTTTCCCGAGCACGCCTCTGTCTCCGAGCAGACACCTCTGGAAATCTGGAAATGCCATAGAATATAGAGAATCGACTATGCCGAGCTTAGTGGCAACATTTATTTTTGTGAAGAACGACATCTAAATATATCGATATGGATTTTTAACGAACAGTTCCAGGTAAGTTTGAACACGCTCTGGTCAGCCATCTCTGTTACCGGAGTGAAATTCCGTAACGATTTTTTTGCATTTTGTTTTTCTTATAATGTTTGAGTAACGAGACGCCTAGAGATCTAGAATATCACAGATTAAAGAGAAAAGTGTGCTAAAGATTCTGAGATGTTCCTACAGTCTACACATTCGTTCATTCAGAAACTATGAGAAAAGTACAAACACCTACTTTCCAAAACTTAACCGAAAAAGTAGGTGTTTGTACTTTTCTCATAGTTTCTGAATGAACGAATGTGTAGACTGTAGG
>CAJNOQ010005422.1:0-15356 GCA_905250885.1 Didymodactylos carnosus | reverse complement strand
GAAGATGAATTTTCTTTTTCTTTTTCGAAACTGATAGAAAAAGAAAAGCATGTCATATTTCTCCTTGCTTCTTCTTCTTTCCGTTCCATCTCTGTTTCATATCTATAGGATTGAAAAATTATTTTGTTGTGCGTTCATAATATTCTATTTGTGTACTCCTTGAAAATGACAATATAAATTTTCGAATTGCTACAAAAATGCTATTTTTATTTCGTTTATTATCCATCAATAACTCTAATATTTATGAATAAAAATCTGTGACTGATAGAAAGTGCATGACTGATCTGACAGATGTTATATACCTCTTAATCCAAAAACATGTGAATCAATAACTTTTTCTAATGGGTATAATCACAATACGGCAGTAACATTATATCTCTTCTCTTATACGTCTCACTGATCAAAGAACATGAAGAAGTTAAGTATTTAGGCTTAACAAATACATTTGATCTTGCTTGGAAGTCTCATGTGAATAAAGTTAGTGTTAATTAAGTTTTTCAAAAATCATGAAAGGTCTTGCACCGCAGTATTTAAGTTATCATTTACATTATTGCCCAAAAAAATACTAGGTACGCCTTGCGTAGTAATCAAGTTTCTACCATTGAACCTGTTCCAAACGACTTTTTCTCTTTAGTTGCATCTGATTGGAATGAGTTGATAGGAAAACAACTTTTCTTATTTTTTGTTTTTTTCTATATAATGGCTCTAAAAATAATTGTTAAAGCATTAACTTGTATTTTTCTTTGTTTTAGTTTGTCATACTGAAAATGGTTATTGTTGTATTTCACATTTTAATACTCATTATTATTAGTGAAGAATCACGTGTACAACCAACACCTCCCCCCTGTTCAAGTAAATCAGTCGATCATGTACCATCTGTCTTAATTGAAAATCTTATTCAATCGTCAGAAGCACAACTTAAACAACCCAAAACTCTGATATATGATCATCACAACAAAATCAAAACTCATGTGGAAAAAACTGTAAAATCAATTGATAATCATCGCGAACGAATCGCCAACCATTCAGAGCAGTTAGATAAACACGAGAATATCCTAAAGTTGGTTTCTCCCGTCTTTTCATTGGCAGTGGTAGTATTGATTCTATTACTAATCGCAATTCTTATCTGTATTTTAAAAAAGTAGTTTGTTTGTAAGGCAAAAGTTGGTGCTACATCAAATTCTTTATCATTTTTAGCAAGACCTGGTAGAGCCAATGAACGTGCTGCTAAACAAGAAATTTCAGTCGTTGATCATTTTACATTGACAAATGCCATAGCTGCTGTGCTTGCTGAAAAACTGTCTTAAATATAAATATTTTTTGCTTGTTCAATTTTTTCCTCGTCTTGGTTTTTTCTACTTAGTTTTCTTTTTAATTAAATATACGCTGAAAGTTGATAATGGGGTTCGCCTCGCTAACCTTGTTTGGTTGAGAATGAATAAAGACATAAAACAAAGTGATATTAGCCTTTGAATAATATCGGCACAAGACACACATTGGATTTTGCCTAATAAAACAAGTTTAATCATTCATCGTTTCTAATCATTAACATAAACCAAACTGGTCAATTCACTGGACGAGAAGTGTTTTAGATATGGCGTTCTACTGTTTTGGGAGCGGGTTTTTTCCATGACATGTATGGACGATGACTCACCGTTTGGATAGTTCTCTGTACAATGTCTGTCTCTTTATAATGTTATCTAACTAAAGTTATTTCACAAATTCTTGTTAAAGTCAACAAGATTTGTCGAAACTGAAACTTTGTGACTACTCTAGAATTAAAGGAAGATTTCCATTTGTATACTGAACAGAATGGTTTGTCAACTTTCGGTCGGAAACAATTGCTGCTGGTACGAAAACAACATGCCGATGTAAATTTCCAAAATGTAACTATTAAATCCGAGCTGTTTTTCGGCTGTGCCCGAAACACGAAAACACCGCACCTAAAGGGCATTTATTCCAAATAATCATCTTTTCCAGTGCATTAAATCAATATTTTTCTTCTTAATTAATTAAGGTGTGCTTGTTATACACGAACGAAATATTTTAAAGCTGTGTGTAAAGAATAATGACATCTCTTATTGGCTCTATTACTCTCGCCACTTATGTATAATCACTCTCTACACTAATATTCTATCTCTCTTCGTTAAGATCTCTTCCCGTTCCATTCAACCCCATTTTGTTTTCTGCATTATATATACTCATAGAAAAGCACCTGCTTTTTCGTCGGTTAATAAATAAACAGTGAAGGATAGAATTCCTTTCCATTTGGCGATGTCATCTCGAATTTTTGTGAATTCCTGGTCGTATATCAGGCTACCATATATGTCTGCATGTTCTTATACACTTTTATGTCAGTATTTCGTGCCTTGAATAGAAATACTTGAGCTTTATTGAGTGTTTTTCAGAGTCCAAAACGGGTCGGGTCGGGTTCTGGTTGAGGTAAAAAACTTTGGTTCGGGTAGGGTTAAAGGAAAAAAATTCGGGTTTTACGGGTCGTGTCACTTGAATATAAATCAGGGAATTTTCTTCGGTTACGGTTCACTATCTGTTTTTCAACATGTACCATTTTTATCGGAAAAACAAGTAACCCCCTCTCCCTTCTATTTTGTCCCGCAAGTCGAGTTCCAAAGGGCGCTATAATGTGTCCCACGACATAACCGTACCATTAAGGAAGGTCAGGAATCACTTTCACGTTACTGTGTTTTTTACTATGTGACTATAAACATATTTTTTATTCGGTTCCCTCTGATTAATTATCGATGAAAAAAAAATAAAATATTTTTCCAAGTGACGTATTTGAAAGTCATTTACGTCCGCTTTATTGTTTTTCGTGTACTGTCCCGAGCTGTTTGTTGTGTATTTTACCAAGTGAATTATTCAAACTGTCACTTCGGAAAAAAAACAATGGTTGAATGTTGTAAAATTTTATGTCAAACAGAAAACGAAAAATATTTCATTTTTCAAACATATAATTGTGAAATTTATTAACAGATATATATATAAAGGATGATAAAAACTGAATTGTTTTAACGCTTTTAGTATATTCCTTGTTGGCTACGTATATATCAAAGCAGAATTTTTATTGTTGAAAAATCGATCTCGTTATTCTTGTTCTCTGTTTTATTCTTAGCAATTATTCACTGTACTTTAGTTAGGTTCGAATATGTTGCTTCCTTTTTTTCCTTTTAAGAGTCAGCTTTTTTGAAAGTGGTATGACTCTCACACAGTGAAACAAGAGAGATAAACAGTTCATATTCATACATAAAACAACGCGCGCGAAGTTTAGAGACCGGTTGTGGTTTTTGTTAGTTTTAATTTAATTTGTATATTTATTATGGACATTCGAAACTGTTTTTACATCTCGATCCTGAGTCTCAGAGCAATAACAACATCAAAAGCATGATAAGAAGAAAACATACAATCGAATGTTATAATTCTTACGATCTGGGGGTAGTTGCGAAGAAACCGAAATCAACTATTATCGGCGCCAAAATAAAAGACTTGTGCTTGTTTCTTGAATAACTCTGTCACCTTGATAGATAGCGATCTGCGGTTTTCAGTTTTGAAAACTAGACATGTGATCACATATTTCTGTAAGCAAAAGTGAATTTCAGAAAAAATTCTGAAGCGGGTTTTTCAGAGGATCTTGGAAACCAGCTTGGATTTTCACATCAATTCACATAAGAATGTATTGATTCTTTTTCATGGACTGATAGCTCGAAGTGTTCTCTTCAAAATGGGAGGAAAGCGAGGCCTTGATTTTCTGCGGTTCGGACGTTGTATGGGATATACGACGAGTCTAAGGACTAGCACCCCAGTGACTCTTGGTAGCCTTAAAGACAGATGGACTATGGATAATCGACCATGTTGAGTCTCGTGGCA
Organism: Didymodactylos carnosus; assembly: GCA_905250885.1. NCBI lineage: Eukaryota > Metazoa > Rotifera > Eurotatoria > Philodinida > Philodinidae > Didymodactylos > Didymodactylos carnosus. The sequence continues at coordinate 11,471 of CAJNOQ010005422.1, read as the reverse complement.
ATAATTGTTTTTAGAAAAAGTTTTAAAAATCTACCGAAAAACCAGCTTTAGAAAAACTAAGGTTTTCGGGCTGTTTTAACCTAACATTAAACAATTCACTATTCATTCAAAAAGCATCAGAACTAGTTCAAACCCTCAGAATACCCTCAAACCTCAGCAAACACAGTCTAAGACTGTATCATCAGGAGCTAAATAATAAAACAATCCAAAATTACTTAATAGAAAACTAAACAATTTGATAGAGAGACAAACAAACTATATATCTTTCATTTTAACTTTTTTCTTTTTCTCATTCCTATTCGGTGTTATACATCCTTCAGGATAACTAACTAACGGTACCGAACGAACCGTTTCATTCAAGTCTGGACTAAGCGCTATAATATATAATGATATAAGGACGAAGGAGGAAGGATTTGATAATTTACCTTTAAATTATCCATGCGATTCTAAATCTGCAATATCCAGTCTCACATGTGACAAAGGTCATGAAATGAAGTGGTCAGAATGGAAGATTCTATTGTCGGTAAATAAAAGAATGGACTCGGATGTTTTTTGAATAACGTTTGACAGAAAAGTGGCAGATGCTTGCGGTCTTCACTAATCGAAAGCTAGGACCTAACTGCAACTTTTCACACTGAAAGTCATTTTCAAAATCTTTCCCTAAAGCGAGTTTTTCAGGAAATCTTTGGAAAACCAGGTTATTGCTCAAAAACTTGAAATACAAATTTTCCTGCACTCCACGTCCTGGTGCTTATTTCATGGTAAAATATGACACAGATAGATATCAGTTTCATTTTATTCTTGTTTATGTAACATTATACTGATTTGAAATAAAGTGAAGTAGTTCTAAGATAGTACGGTAGTTATAACAGCTTAGGCTCAGTACGGGTTCCGAAAGTTCATATGTAAAAACGTTCTTGAATCGTTAAACAGAGAGTGCCATAAGACTCAGCGTGGTCGATAACCCCTCTCTACAGTCATTTGTGAGGTTCCCATGGGTGAGAAAAGACCAGTTCTGGGACTCCCAGGAAATTCGATGCCAGGCCTAAGTGATCGAAGGTGAGAGTCTCGCTTGACTGCCATTTTGAAGAGGACATTTTGGACTATCTATCCATGAAAAAAATCAAACCATTTGTATTTCAAGTTTTAGAGCAAAAATCTGGTTTTCCAAAGATTTTCTGCAAAACTTGCTTTAGGGAAAGATTTTGAAAATGACTTTCAGTGTGAAAAGATGCAGTTAGGTCCTAGCTTTCGATTAGTGAAGACCGCAAGCATCTACTACTTTTCTGTCAAACGTTATTCAAAAAACATCCGAGTCCATTCTTTTTTTTTACCGATAATAGTACTATTAATCAGCGTACCTCAATTACACATCATCTATACTTAGCGTTAGACAAAGGTCATTCTGTAAGAGGCGTTTTCTTCGACATAACGAAAGCGTTTGACAGAGTATGTCACGATGGTTTGCTACTGAAATTAGAGCAGTTAGGGGTTGAAGGTTCCTTACTTGAATGGTTTCGATCGATCCTGTCAAATAGGATGCAATGCGTTCGTGTCGAAGGACACACCTCGTCCTACGGAATGGTTGAATCAGGAGTGCCCCAGGGATCAATCTTGGGACCGCTCTTTTTCTCATTTATATCAATGACATCGCCAATCTGGACTTAAAAAGCATGTTATATCTATATGCGGATGACACAAAATACCCTTGTCGTAAATAATGTCCACAAATACATCGTTGACACTAAAAGATTCACTTAACATTGTTTACTTCTTGTGCTACTCTATCTATTGTTATATGTAGAGAGGAAAAGTTTTTTGCATATTACAATCCTCGTTAAATAAATTAAACTATATACTGGTAAAATTGATACCATCATGACTAATGATTATATCGGATGTAATATTGAATGGAGCTGGTGCTTGATCTAAGCTACTATTACAGTCTCTGTCAAAGTCACTACTACATCACTCGTGCCAGCATTGTTATAAAATGTTTCACGTGCTGCAGCCAACGGGTTTGTTAAACAACTAAAATCATAAACACAACTGAAATACTCTAGAGTTACGTATTGCTTGTCAAATCATTTTTTCTTGTCTACAGACAGCAGGTCCATTGGATCCTACTTCGTTCAAAACGATAAACTGTATGAAACCTTGTAACTTGTAAACAGATCTACGATACCTTATCTGATGCAGTTTCACCTGATGTTTGAAAATCTGGTTATAGATAGAAACAAATGTGAAAAAAGTTTTTTCCGTGTCCAAGGTGATAACAGAAAAACACAGATAAACCTACAGTGTATATATGGACAGAATATTTTCAGCTAAACATGTATTAAATTATTACTGCTACTTTCCATACATGATTTTGAGGTCCTTCATCAAATTTTTTCAACAAGAATAAACAAAGAATGGCACTGATTAATATTGTCCTGTCGAAAAAAGTGTCTTGAGTTTAGTGGCGAATGTCCGTTGCGAAAATATTCCAGCTATTTTGGACACTTTATAAGTAGAAAAAATGTTGCTTCTGACTACTGTTCAAATCTACATGTATTTGTAAAGATTTGATTAAATTAGGAAAAAGGAAAATATGTATTATGAGGATGAGAGTGAGTGAGGGAAAAAAAGACAGGGAAGAAAAGTAAAAGAGTTTCTTGTGTATTCATTTGTTAACTAATGAAGAATGAGCATGAGTTTTTTCATAGATGAACAGACATAAGTTTACTCTGCTCCGAAAACTAAAACTTTCCTTAAAACGTTGAGAAATGACGTTTCCATTTACAAAATATTTAAAGGTGAATAAAGACGTGATCACATTAGAGCGATCGACTCTTTATGGAAAAAAAGAAGCAGAACAAGATTTTTCGAAAGGTTACAGGGCGAGAGAAGAAAAAAAACGAGAAATGCATAATGAACTTTTTTGTATTCTTTTTTCCTGCAAAAGTTACCTAAAGACGAAGAAAATTATTCATTTTAAAACGTTAGACAAATATTAAGAGTTATTCATGTGAAGCAAAGTTTTGATAAAGAAGTAAAAAGTATTTTTAAGGAAAGTTTGATGTAAGAGTGTATTTCTAGTTACATATATAGTGTTACTGTTAGCAAATACTTGTAGACAGTTAAAAACATCCTAGGTACACGCCGCTATCATAGTCATTAGGGTTAGCTGTGTCATCAAACGTAGGCACAGCCGGTAGTTCTTGTTCTTGACGAATCACAATTATCCATCGCTCAATTTGTTCGGGAATTTGAATATATACTTTTGGTATACCTGCGGGTGGATTATGATAAATCGTACTAAATTGTTCACTGAAATATTGTTCAAAATGAATGGGTCCGTTTACATAGGCTATTGTGCTTATATTAAGTCGAGCACATATAATTGCTTCACTTTGGTTGTTTGGATCTAATTTTGTTGTAAAATAAAAATCACGACCAAATGATCGATTTTGAGGATTTCGTCTAAATCCAGTAATTGCAATGTTATATGCAGTTTCTTTGCTTGTTTGATAAAAACCGATAATGACTTGATTTTCGGTGATATCTGGAATATGTTCTCCCTGTTGAAAAACCGGCAAAGGATGATACATTAGTTGATGATGAAGACTTAGTGAATTGCAATTTTGTCCCGCATGACATGATCTTACATTCCAACGTGTGGTACTACGATCATTGAGAATTTGGTAGGGCATAAAACGTATATGAGATCGATGCATACGCATACCGGCACTACGGGCTGGATTTGGATGATATGTCCATAAACGATAAAAATGAAATATTTCAATAATAACTGTACATAGGAAAAAGGGAATTAGTGAGAAGATACTTAACACTGTGTATGCAGTACATATATTTGGACCGTAACGACTAGCACACGCAGCACCAAGAATAAATGCAATAAACCGAATAATGAAAAATGCTAATAATATACCCACTCTAGTTAATAGAATTCCTTGTGGATGATCTTGATAGCATTTGCATTGAAAACACGTTAACACCGCTACACGCCATATAGTTTTTCGTTTACAACATCCCCAATTAACCTCTTCTTCTTCAAATAAGTTTCGCACAACAAACTTCATAACGATATAAATAACATTTGAAACAATGATAGGTAATGAAGAAATGAGTTCAAGTAGCAATATGGGTACAGAAAAGTTGATACCACCTGAACCCTTATGTTCACTATTTAAATCACCACTTACAACACCTAGACGAACAATAAATATAACAGCATCAATCGTATGTAATACAATTAAGCCGGTCAAACGTTTGCGATCATTGTAGAAATTGATTGGCCATCGAAACGGAAATTCCATCTAAGACGAAGTCTTACTACTTATACTTCCTTATCGATGACACAGTTACCATTACTTTAGTTCCATTTTAACAATTAATAGCAACTACGAATTTAACGTCACTTTTAGTCACTTCCAGTTACTATTGAGCTGCTTTTGTGTTAAAAATAGTTGGAAGTATTGGAAAGTGACTAAAAGTAACGTTAAATTCGTAGTTGCTATTAATTGTTAAAATGGAACTAAAGTAACGGTAACTGTGACATTCGTGCGTTCTCTATTGACGTGTTTTTTGTTAAAACGGAACTGAAAATCAAATTCATGCTCCTTTTTCGTCAACGTAACTGATATTTAGCAAACCAGCTTTTGTTTTATCAAGTGTAGTGAAAGAATAGAAAGAATAAATATTTTAATTTTAAGTTTCAGTTGAAGTTTTTTTAAAAAAAGGATAAAAGGAGAGAAAAAATGCATTGTCTATATATAAACAATACATTTTTCCTTTCTTTTTTCCCTTTTTTTCTGCACCTTCATTTCTTCTAAGAGAAAAAATAGCCTTTCCTGCATGATTGACAAAGAAGAAACACACACTGTAGTCACATCAACTATTGTGTTAAGGTATCGTCATTGATTTTTAAACATGAAAAGAATCATACAGAATTCTTATAAAACGTCTAAAATTTTCAAATAACTTTCGTCTATCGACTTCTAAACTGTTTTCCAGAAACCTCGAAAAATCCCCAAGGGTTTTTGTAAATAAGTTACAACTGTAACCCGCGAAATTCTGATCAAAATGAGACATCACCCAGCTCTACACGACTTTTCTTTGCAAAGTTGTAGAATTCACAAGAAAAGTCTTAAATTCATCTTTTCTTCTTCTTTCTGTAGCTCGGAGGTGACAATAAACATTTAGGGCTTTTCGTGTAAATTCTATAGCTTTGCAAAGAAAGGTCCTGTAGAGCTGGGAGATGTCTCATTTTGATCAGAATTTCGCGGGTTACAGTTGTAACTTATTTAGAAAAACTCTTGAGGATTTTTCGAGGTTTCTGAAAAACAGTTTTCCAGAAACCAGTTAGGAAACGCCTATGGACAGAAACAGCTATCATATTCGGAATCAGCATGGTCGATTATCTATAAACTACCACATTTCGTTAGAAAAGCAGTTGGACTCCTGAAAAGGTTCCCTCGTCACTTCTTAGATTTGAACTTCTGATAGATGAAAACACTACTCCATTATCTGCTGGTACAGCCAGATCTTCGAAGACTACAGCTATGAATTATCGAAAAGGTATTTATGGGCAGTTTTTTTCTTGAAATAGATTGAATCTACTTTATGAAACTTCGATATTACGTATAGCATGAATGTTAAGACGTGGTTGCGAAACGATAGAAACCGTTATAGAGGATTGATACTGTTTCATTCTATTGATGCTTTCACATTTTTTCTACGTTTCATTATATTGTGCACGGATTTATCGGCAAGTATTTATCAGCCCGACAGTGAACGGTTTTTAGTGCCGTTGGTGATATTTGACTTTACATCATCGTTTTTACTTATCTTTTGCAATTTAACGTATGTGTTAATGAAATATGTTGGATCAATTTTATATGAAAGTGATCAAGATTATATATGTATTAAAAATAAAAAGTATTTATGGCATTTGGCAACATTGACCTGCTTTAGTTGTGACTGTTATCAAGATCATCCACAAGCTATTTTACTTACCAGAGTTTGTATATTACTTTTTCTATTCGTATTACGTTTCATTGCTTTTACTTTGGGTGCAGCCTGTTCGAGCCAATACTACCCTCGTGGCACAGCATATACAGTGATAGCCAGTTTTTCTCTTATACCGTCCGTTATAACAATTATTCTCGAAATAGCCCATATGTTTCGTTTATGGAATTATCGACCAAATAATGACTACGGTCATACATTAGATAGAGCACATAAACGATACATACCATATGCACTAGTCAATGATCAACGTACAACACATTGGCGTGTATCATTATGTCAGCGACAACAATGTATATCAACAAATAAATGTCACGTATTGATGTATCATTCATCAAATGTACATTTTAGACCAGGCAATCGAGGTAATAACCATGATACTATTCAGGATAACCATGTTGGACGTCCATCTGATACATTTGACAATCAAATTGTTATTGGTTTTCATCAAACATCAAAGGAAGCTGCCTATAGTATAGCAAAAAATGGTTTTTCAGTTAGTACACAAGGAATGATGGGTAGAGGTGTTTATTTTGCTCTGTCTATTAATCACACGGAATTTAAAGCAAATCAATACGGTGCAATTATATGTGCGACAGTAAATTTAGGTAAAGTGCTAAGAATAGAAAGACGTCAAGTACCTGTTGACATAGATGTGAGAGCACAAAATTATGACAGTGTCTATTGTGATCATCCAAACGGCTATGATGAATTTTGTGTCAGACGACCACAGCGTATCGAAAGTTGGATAATCACTGTTAATCAAAGTCTTGATATTCAACCAGGACTAGATCAAGCTGTTGTACATGATCCATTTGAAGGTGATGTGTATGAAGGATGTATGTAGATTAACATACTTCCGGCATCACATCTGATATACTGAAACTTTGATAGTATGGAGAACATATTTTTCCTCCATCACATTGACTTGAAACTCGATCTTCTTTTGTCAGTAATGTAGTGAATACACCATGAGAATCATTTCGGACATAAGTATTTAATTTAATCGGGACTAAATTTAATTCTTCAAAAAACTTAAATTTCTTCATTACTGTGCCCTTTCTTCAAGCGAGTTTTATCATCGTTCTAGAGCGAATAAAAAAACTTCTGTTGATTGAAACAGATGACCAACACTTGAGAATTGAAAATCCACTCTTGAAACTAAACGAAAACTTTCACTTTTATTTCATAAATATCCATGTTGCTATCGATTGTGCCTTATGAGATGAAATAAGTACTCTGTTATTCCGGGAGACATCGTCGTGTCAAACTCAGTTTTCTGTCTTCGATTACAGCAACGGAAAAGAATGAAATGAACAACTGGAGGGAAAGTCTGAAATTATTGTTTCTAACTGCGCTTAAACAACAAAAGTTAACGTTTCTGAACGCGTCCGTTTATTGAAAAATCGTCCTACTAAACGCGTCAAAACCTGCCGCGTTTCTAAGCGTTACTGTTGCATAAACGCTTTATTCTACGTTAAACTTCGCACATTTGGACGCGTTTTACTTTAACTATCGTGTTGAAACGCGTTCAGTGGCTGCTAAAACGCGTCACCTGTGGCAGAATATGAGGTTTCTTGCCTACAACATTACACAACGAGGCATACATATTCGGAATTAGCGTCTAATTTTGTATAAAACTGTATTCTCAGGTCGTTCAAATTCTCGAAAAAAGTTTTTTCGAAAAATTTTAAGACAAAGGCCCCCCTCAATGACGTCGAAAAATATTTTTCTCTAAACTGGCACAATGACACTTTTTCTGACTCAAAATTGAATACTTGTCGCGAAAATCGCATTCACAGTTCATCAAAATGCTTCCCTGTGAAACGGCGGCCGAAACAAAAATGGGTCGAAAACCGTTCTTTTTAGAGTTTTTGACTCTCAGCTGCCATGAGAAGGGCCTGTCTGGTCTGAATGACTTTGTCTACATGTAATTCACTGTGCTTTATCCAAATATATAAGAATCAAATTGATTGGGAAACACTTCGGCCCTGAAACCTCCAATAACCCGAAGGATTTCCCGTCTCCGACTTGTTCACTGTCAAAGGTACATCTAGAAACCGTAATCCAATAAGCTATTTACACCGGAGATAGATTAAACAGCGCTCTTTCTAATGGTGTGTCGTTCAAGTCGAAAATCAACGTCTATAGGCTTCATCTGATCACAACAAAGTGAAGATACGATTTTGAAGGTTTTAGAAGGGAACTCCGTATATTTTATGAGTGTTTTTAGAATAAAAACAGTAGTTTTGAAGAGAAGATGTGTATTCTATCTTAACTATAGTCAATCTGTTTTCAAGGTTACCAATAGTCACCGGGCGCCAGTCCTGGGACTACTATCGGCGCCAAAACACGGTGGTGATCAGTGTTTTGCTAATAATTTTTCACAGAGATGAGACAGCGATCTGCGATTCCACCGTTGAATAGCCAAGACCTTAAGACATGTTTTTGTAAGCAAGAACTTGTTTCAGAATTTTCTGGAAGTTCAATTCTCCAGAGGATCTTTGAAAAACCAGCTCCGTTCTCAGAAAACTAACATATGGTGTTAGTAGTTTTTTGCTTGCGCAGATAGTCGGGGCGTTACTCTACAAAACTATGCAGGTCCCACCTCTCCAGCTATCATCGTTCGGACAGAGCTTGCTTTCCCCAAGTACGGGTCTATCTTCCCGCAGATTTCTCTGGGAATCTCAAAATGCCTTGGAATATAGGTAATCGACTACGCTGAGCATAGTGACGACATTTCGTTTTGTGTAGAAATGAAAATAACTTCGCCAGAGGCATTTTTGTGAAAAACCGGTTTTTCGCCTTTTACTAGCAAAAATTAATGGATTCAGCGTGGTTAATTACGTCAGTTCTATGCGATTTCAAGACTACCTAAAGTTAACGAATACCAGTCCAGGGGCTCAAAGGAGGTCCGATACCACGCCCGAACCACTGAAAATCAAGGTCTCGCCTGGCTCCCATTTTGAACAGGACACTTTGGGCTATGTATGCATGAAGAAAAATTAAAATGGTCGTATCTCTAGGTTTCGAGCTATGAGCTGGTTTCAAAAGATCTCCTCGGAAACCTACTGCAAAAAAAGGTTTTGAGTTAGTGTCTATTATAAAAAGACGCCTCAAAATTGCTTCTTTTGGATGTTGAAAACCCGAATTCTTTAACAGGCGCAGGCCTCATAATTTGAAAACGATGTAGAAATTTCAGCACGACAAAAAGAGAAAATGTTCTCCGGATTTTTTATAGTTTTCTGGTAGATATAATAATTATGATAATTTTTCATCCAAGAACACGTTAGGAAATCTTTTGAAATCCTTTGGAAAAATGTTTTTCATGTATTGCTTTACTGAAAAGTAATACTAATTTTATAAATATTCCTATTCCCGGTAACAGTAATACTTTCAGTATTACTGTTACTGGGAATAGGAATACTGTGCAATATTACTGCTACTGATAACAGTAATACATGGAGGATTACTGTACCAGTAATAGGAATATATACAATGTTTGTATTCCTGGTAACAGTAACAGTAATGTGCCACCCCTACTCTCAGCGCACTACCAATTGATGTAGTCTGAAGCAATATTTTTGCAACGTTTGATGCAACTGAACGCGTTAGATTGTAACACAGATAAGCAGATAAACAGGTTTCGAGATTCTCACAGTGGAACGCATTCCAACCTGAAGTCAATGGCTACAGAGGACTATCAAAGCTACAGGATGACAAAGAGTGAACGTGATTTTTTCGCTTGAAAACGCATCTTTTCAGGGAAACGTTCGTTCTATTTTTCATTTTTTTCGTTAACAAATTGTGTCCTGTTGTCCGGCATTAAATGGTTCAAATAGCGTGCTTTAACGGGATATCTTATTTCTTACGTTGGAACACGTTAATTCTTTGTAAGTAACGCATTATTAACGTACATTAACGAGTGCAACGACAATAAAAGTCGTACAAAAACGGAAAATTACGAAAACTCTTTGCAAAAAATAGTAGTATTCTCATGGTATTCCCGTTTCATTTTTGCTGAGACCTGATCGCCAACACAATTCTTTCTGATGTAATGAGAAAATGCTGATCTTGGCAAAATAAAATACCGATCTTGTAGTTGTCATTGAGTTCTCGATCAAATCAGTAATGCGATCCCGTTCTGATTTATGTTTCAAAAGTGTGAAATGGTCACGGTAAGATTACAGCAACATTTTTCCTTCGAACATCGTTGACGAAAATCGAAAATTTTTCAAACTAATCGTTCTTTGCCATCTGCAGATTTAGTTTAGGCTGTTTCTTGAAACAGTACGAAAGCAAGAATATAAATTCTCATTAAATAAATCCTTGCACGAAGCCAGGATCAAATACACGAACTTCGTATTTTCCTCTATCTCGTCCGCAACCGTGTAATGTTTTTTTTTATTTCGTCTATCCGTCGAAAGAAGAAAAATAAAGAGAGCTACAAGAGTCATTTATTCACAGAACCACTAAGCTTTGGAACGAACTTCCCTATGACCTTCGATCACAGACACGATTTCATAGTTTTAAAAATAAACTAAAATTACCGCATGAACTAAAGTTTCGACTACCTGTGACCGAGGACCGAATGGCTGACATTGACTTTTTCCTTTGCAGAGTAAATTTCAGTCAATTAAACTTTGACCTCGCTAAGCACCATCTAGTTGAAGAATGTATATGTACATGTGGGTTTCTCCCTGTCCCCTTTTCACTACGGGAAGATCTCCAATGTTAAATATCTTCAAGACGGTGTTAAAGGTCAACATCATCCAGTTAAACCATATCCTCTTTAGGGATCCAAGTTTTTCTCTTATGAATAAACGTGACTTATTCATATCATATAATAGTGTATTAGACTTCATAAAAACGACAAAACGTTTCCGTCCGTGATGTGGTTGTACTTGGCCTGCTTTTATTGTTCTGTAGCAGACACGCTCAGGTCGAAATCGATAGTGATCCGTTGATAACATTCTAACATGATAAACGAGTCCTTAGAACTTACTCTCCCTTGTCCTAGAATAGTTTGCCGTGCTTTCTCTAATATATTATCAGCTATTCTTTCTCTTCTTTTTCTTAGCAATTAACTGTATTTCTCTTTTGATCAAATTGTCACAACATGTAATGAGCATAGCTCGATTTGTTGTTTAATAAACTTAGTTCAAATTAGAGAGAGGTGCAACAAATAGTAATTTTCTTTTCTTTTCTCTTTTCTATTTTGTTTTCTTATTCACGTTATATAGCCTGTGCGTATTACAATGTGCGTTATATATGTTAGAGGGAAGTATGAAATTTATACATTCCCTGATAGCGTTCAGTCAATTTGAGTATATGATATCGAAATTCGAATATAATAAATTCATGAATTATGCGATGTTTGAAGTTAGAGTAGACAAAAATCGTAAAATTTAGTAATCTACTATCCATTTCAAAATAGA
>CAJNOQ010005421.1:0-15359 GCA_905250885.1 Didymodactylos carnosus | reverse complement strand
AAATTTTTTTCTTGCTACTAAAAACATAAAAGCAGTCTATCTTGTGCAGCAGAGTGTATTCTTCAATAATGGAATACAGTAATCTCTAAATTACACTTCTGTTTTGTTTAATACTGGAACCAAGGGCGCTTGGATGGTACAAAAAGTAGCGTAAACTTTTTTGTATGTGATAAATGATAATAATATATGCTATTCGATGCGGTTTTGTGTGTTGATTACAAATATTATTTTCTATCGAATAGCAGCTCATTGCGACTCATCAGATTAATAGAGAAACATATGGTTTTCAGAAACAACATGGTTTCAAATATATAATTACTGTGAAATAATGCTGTATTAGTAACTCTTTTACGATATTTGGTATCAATTAGCAGCATGATGAATGAAACGAAACTACATTTTTAATTATGAATGAAACAATGCGTGCTCATGATTGACAAAATGGGCGCATACCCTAGTAGCATTCCCGCTTCATTTCGTGGCGAGAATACAGCCTTATGTTGCCGCGATTTTGACAAGAAATTTGAAACTTAACGCAAGACCGCTACCGTGATCGCACCTATTCTTGTTATTTTTCTTGTATAACGAAAATCAATCTTGACGCGAAAATATTTTTGACGGGATCGCGCTAAAATCCTGCTAAGATTGCGGCAAGATTGAAACGGGATCCGAACAAGATCAGGCAAAGGAAAAATCTTCTCAAGATCTTGTCGCGAATTACACACGAACTTGCCAGAATCCTATCGCGATCCCGTCACACTCTTGAAACACAAATCGAACGGAATCGCATAACGAACTTGATCAGGAACGCGATTACAATTATAAGATCACGATTTTATTTTGGCAAGATCAGCATTTTTTCGTTACACGGGAAAAAGCCGCGCTTGCGGTCAGATCTCAGCAAGAATGGAACGGGAATACCACTAGGATAGATTTTGGAAATACGAATATTCGTGCATGTTTGTTTATTCAGTGATATTGTTAATATAAGGGGTTATATCATACAAGTAGCAATGAATTTTTATCAAGCATTCATTTCAAGTGAAACTGATTTATGGGTCTTTTTATAGTTGGTTCATTTGTGTAGTATTTCTCAATTTTTAATGTCTAATACAACAATCTACATTTAAAGGGGATAGTTTGTGAGACTGTTTTCGCTGTACAACATCAGATGGACCATATTGTATAGAATTTTTCAGCAATGAATTTAAGGTTATACTATGACAACGGTTCTGTATTTTACTTTTACCCTATCACTCACTTTTAGAATGGCAAAAAGATCTACCGTTCAATTGGTTGCTTAACAAAAGTGAAACATTTTGATAATATCTTTATCGTTTATCACAAATTTCCACTCTTCCACGATATAGTTTGAACAGTTTAATGAATTTATCCTAGATGGAAATAAGTAGTGTGGTCGTTCTGACTTTAATTCAATTCTCTCCTTCTATGAGTAAATCGCAATTTTTAAATTTAAATCAATTCCATATTCCATTTAAAATTTGAGCACAGTACGATTGCATTCTAGTTACATTTCCTTCGATCAAGAAGGATAGATTTAAAAACGCATTTTAATAATTCGCTCTTGTTCTCAACATTTTTTCTGTTAAATCAAATGTATCAGATGTTCAAATTGTACTCAATGCACAATTTGTAAAGATAAAATGAAAATAATCATTTAGAACGTATATAAATTTGTAAAAATTCACGAATCGTTCTATTAGAAATTTATGTGAAAAGATCAAAATGTTTTATTTGTGTCTTTGACAGATATCAAACTAAGTATTACTCATATAGATGAATAAATGTTGGATACTTTTCGTTTTTTATTATAAGAGTATGCAAAGTAAATATGATATGAGAAAAATTTCTTAATTTAATGGCTCATTGACTATTTATTATTAAAGATATTGAAGATAAATCTATCTTGTGGTTGCTTTTGAAAGGTGTTTTATTTTATTGTAATATTCACCATCTTCTTCGTTCATTTATGATTTAATAAAAATACAGAGAGATATAAAGAGGATGGGTGTCAAAATGAGATAATAAACCTTGATTAATAATAGCAATTTGCGAATATTAACATTAGAATTTTGTCGAATGAAATAGTAAAATAATTTACCAATATATGAGAAATTAGATCAGGATCAAATCAGATAAACATTTTATTGATTAATCTCTCAGTATTATTATTACCTGTCATAATAGATATCAATTTTTGAATATGAATTTTACAATAAAATGATGATCCATATCACTAACAGAGATGACTTTTATAAATTATACTCATAAATGGTGTAAATGACTGTTTATCATGTATCTTTTTTTAGTTAAATAGAATGTACGTGATTAAGAATAATTATGTGTATGTATTATCATTTCGTGACACATTTTTTTTCTTTCTTAAACATAGATCTAACGAATCTAAGCAGACACAGATAAATGATTAACAACTGTACGTCAAGTAGTGTTGAGACAGATTGTACAATACAAGTTGCACAAACATATATATATATATATGTCCAATCGTGCGTAACACAATGTATTTAGACTTTATGTAGTAGTAGTGGACAAAAAAAAAAGAAGAAATTGCACGAATATGATATTACAATAAGACTATAAGTAAAAAATATTTTTATAGATTTATGTACAGTACAATAGTGATAAAAAGATGATGACGGTATAGGTAAAACATTAGTGCAATTAAATAACACTACATATCTTTTATTTCTCATATAATCATTTCATGTTTTTCATCTTTACATGATTGACCCAAACATTTTTTACTTTCTTCTCATTTTTTTTTTTTCTTCCTCGATCACGAGATATACTGACAAGTAGATCTTGGCCATATATGATTAATTTAGATATATTATCATCACATACACAAAATAAAATAAAAATGTTGACCATAGAAAATGACAAGAAGAGAGAATAATAAATATTATAGAAATTATACTATATTTTTAAACATTTCTATCTTTTTTATTTAATGCCTATAGTCTTATACAGTACACATTAACTTAGTTTACATGTTTTACAAACAATATTATCCTCAACGAAATTCATTTTTTTCCGATGTTGGTGAACCAAGATTACGAAGTACTGTTCCCAATATAATTTCACCCTATTTTTTCAGTAATAATAATAGGCAAAGACATCAAAAAAATGACTTTGAACGATTTCATACACAACAATTGTTTAACAATGTTTTTGTTGGCACAATACCAAGATTTATTGATAACACAAATAATCTTGGTAATATACCTCAACAACGACGTTGGCGACATGTTTTAAATGAAAATACAAAGTTCCATGCACATAATCGTAATCATGGGCATCCACGGACAGCACGCGGCATACATGACGTTTCAACAGCATATTTCATGACAGATCCAATAATAACGGGAAATGATAGAATAACGGTAAGCATTATGTCCACTTTGCTAATAAAATCAACCAGATCTATGCCCAAACAAAATAGGATAACACGGCCATAGACGAAGTTTAGTGAACAACTTATAGATTCTTCTTAGATGTTAAGAAAAAATAAAAATTGCGAATTTACTTGGAAAATCATCAAATTAAACTCAGCTCCTCTAGATAGACGTTCTTCTTTCTCTTTTAGATACAATTAGCTCAAGTTCGTCTTGGTCCCACTGGTGATCAACAACGTGTATTCATTGAACAAGATTTTAGCAATGAAAGTGAATTAAACCGATTCGTCCGAGATTTAAAAAAGAATTTTGATAAAACATTAAAAACTCGATATGAAAAGAATGGAACAGTGTTCGAACAGGAACATGGTAGTACTACAAACTTTAAAAAGTCTGGGTAAGATTTGACTACAAAATTACATCATATTTTATAGTCTTAAAAATTTCAAATTTGTTTTGAAGAGTGGTGGTAGTTGAAGAGCCGGGTGAAGAACCCAAAACGTATCCTCGACAACAACAAACTCGAACGGAAAAAACAAAAACAAGAAATGAATCCCAATCATCAATGAGTCAAGAAAAATCACCTCATAGAACACGCTCCTATTCAGGAGAACACCAACAATATTCTAAATCTTATACAGACATAAAAACAAATAATCGAAAACAATATCGTTCAAAGAGTTGTGAAACACAAGAGAAGAATGATCATTATGAACAACATCACAATAAAAATTTTAAACGAAGAGGACGTCGAGATTCTTTAACATCAGCTAGTAGCACACAAATGAGAAGAAGACATCGTTCATTATCAAAATCTAAAATATTAAAAAAAGATAAGAAAACCGACAAATCATCAACATTAAATCAAAATCGTTTTTATAGTATGAGAAATCTTGTTAAAAATCAGGATACATCCTCTCCTCCGTACTCACCATTTACTAATAATTATTCAAAGTATAGAAATCGGACAAGAAATGAACTTAATCCATCACGATTAGCACGAAATGGATTTTTTTCCACAGCTTATACACCGTTTTCATGGGAAAAGAAACATGAATCAAATTTTTATAATAAAAATAAGAGAAATACTATGGAACATAGTCAAATGGGATATTATTCACACAACCAACAACCCTTCTATTTACAACCAAAAAGATTTATTAGTGAAAATGGCAACTTTAGACGAATGCAGACACCGACTTTTGTATCTCCATTTCAGGAAAAAAATATTCAATATGTAAGTAAACTAAATTTTAGCTTAAAAAACTATTTATTTATCACTTTTATTTTTTAATGTTTATTTAGAGATTTAGAGCTCCTGGTAATGTCACATTAAACGACACATTAGATATGAATCAAGTCAGTCGTCCAGTAACAACAACAAATTTTCGACATGTACAGCCATTAAACACGTCGATTCATCGACCCCCTACACAGTTATCTACTCAATCTCATATAACACCCGATAATAATTTAATTCAACAACATGTATTCGGTGTCACATCCGCTATAAATCAAAATGGTCAATTTTCTGCTTCAACTCAACAAATATTCAATCAATCATCACCAAAAACAAACGTTATGAACAATATTAAACCACCGCCAGCACGACCACCAACAAATCTTGGTTTACCTGTCGGAAAACAATATCAACAGAAACATGAGTGGACAAATCGTGCTCCGTCTCGCTTACTTCAACAAGGTCGAACAACTGTGGAACAATCTTTCATTCATCCTCATTTGACTGAGCAACGTGTTTGTAAGGCACACTCAGAAACTGATAAACTATTCGGACATCAACCTCATCGAACACATAATCTATTAACTTCATCATTACTACGCAATAGAGAAAATATTGATTATTCGGGCTATGCAACAAATCTTCATTTACAACCGCCGCATAGACGTTCGTCATTTCGTGATTTGAAAATGGCAAACGGATTTAATTCATACATGAGACAGGATCCAAGATCAGTAAAATATTTTCAAAATATGATGAGACAATCACAACAAACTCAAACATTCATGTGTAATCCTCATTAACAACAGCAACACTCTTTTTGACCAAATATTATTATTCATTCAATGTTTTGAAAACTTTGATCACAAACAAATATCTATCACTAGTTTTTGTTTAAAAAATATTAATTTCTTGCTAATTCATTTTATGTAAAGTAATAAATATCTTTAATTGATATCGAAATTTATTTTATCCTTAGAAATATAGAGAAAAAAAAAAAAAAACAACATAAAGAGTAGGAAATTCTTTGACTAATGTTCATAAAAATTTCGTTTATTGCAATTTGTTTCAATGCATAGTATTCCAATGTTCGAATCATCTACTGAACATGGCCAAGTCAATTGCTGTTGAAATAAGCCCAACGAATGTATATTTAGAATACTAGCTATTCCATATAAATTTTGGTCTTGACGACTCCAATCAAGACATGTATTATTTGATGCTGTTCCATTTTCTAGACTACCATGCCAGAAGTATTGAAAACTTTAGTGTATAAAAAAAAAAATAGAACAATTTATTAATACGATCATCTCAACTTTTGAATTAGCTCATCGGTCTATCTATACTGATAGTAAAAGTTGTACTCACTTTGGATGATATCCTTCAAGATCGAGTATGTAGTTGAGAGATGGTTTTCCTTCAAATATATCATCAAACGTGTTGAATAATATATGTTTCTTAGATATAAAATAAAATAAAATAGATAAAATGATTTGTTTAAATTATTTTTTTTGTCTTTAACCTACTTGCATATTAATAATTTTAGCATGAATACAAACACCATCAAATAATTTTGATAGCCATTGTGTGGATGAAGATATAAATGCACGATAAAATCCAAGTAATCTTTGTTTTTCAGCTGCTCTATTACACAAATCGTCAAAATCAGACAGTTTTGTACAAAAATTTTGGCGATTTTGACTACAATATTTGCGAACATTTGGACCCAAAGCAAATAAATGAAGCTATTGAGAAAGTGAAAACAACATCTCAATTAAAGATTTTCTCCATTTTTCGATTATGAAATTCTTACTTGAGAACACTGAAGCAGAATACTACATTTCTAGAAATAAAGAAACAAACTTAGATAATTTGAAAGCTTTTGTGTTCGTTTTTATCACGAACAGACCCGTTGTGGAATGGGTAATGTTGTAATTGGACGTGTAATAGTTTGCGCAGGTATGGAATTCTAAATAAAGTATGCTTGTAAGTAAACTTTAATGCTAATTATCAAGTCAAGTTTCTCGTATATAACTAAAAATCTTGAATTATTTTGTTTCTCACCTCTAAATCTAACCTAACGGGTATTAGATTTCCGCTAATACTAATAAATACAGCGTCTAATTGACCAAATTCATTAACTATGTGAACATACGTATGATCGGGATAAGTGAACGATTTTTCTGTGGCTTCTTCTACTGTTCTAAATATTCGAATGTTGGTACTCTAAATCACAAAAACTGTTAAAATAAATTCTCTTATTCACACACACACACACACACACACACACACATATGTAACAAACGAACCTCCCCACGACATTTGGAACAAGATATTGCTGGTGAACCCCGATCGCCTTTATCGCCTTTCAATCTTATCTAGAGAAAAATAAATTCTATTGTCAGGCCATGTCAATTCAGTCAAATTTTAAAAGCGTGTTCAGCCAAAACTGATTGCAGATTTCGACTTTCCATAGTCAGTTACCTTGTTTAGGCTCGGGGTAATCTAGAAAAATTTCTCAATCTCATTCAGCACTTGATCCTCTCCAGGAACTTCGTAAAAAATTCTTTTGCAAAAGAATGGAGAAAATTTTTTCTGGAGTACCCCGATTCAACACTTGTTGCGTACAAGGTAATCGACTATGGAGGGGCCGAATCTGCAATCAGTTTTGGCCGAACACGCTTTTAAAATATCTCGACTGATATGAATTGATATGTTTTTGAAGGAAAAACTAACGTACTGATGGATGAGATGGAATAAACGGACAAGCACACTGTGGTTGTTGAGCATTTCTACGGGCTATTCTCTAAAATGAAAGATATATAATGTAAGATGCTTAACTATAGGTCTCTATTGTTTCTTTTTTACTTTTGACTGGTCTATCAGTTGTTTGATGGTTTGTGTTAAACGATCTAAATTTATTCTTGGTGTTGAACATTCTTTCTAAACATATATAACATAAGAGTTTTTTCAAGTAAGTCTGTGGTTGTAATATGCACCGGTATCTGATTCAAAAGTCTTGAACAATCCGGACACACACCTGGCACACCTCTTTCACCAGAACTACCCTTTTCTCCCTGATAAACAAAAAAAATCGCTTGTATATATTTGTTTCCAACTAATTGTTTTTACACACCTTTTCGCATGGACATTGCGGGGGATACTAAAAAGAATAGCAGGAAAATACATGATATGCACTAAAAATATGTGAGATATAGAACACTACTTACAATGTTATACTGTGTTGTAATTGTGGATATCTGAAATATGTAGATAAAATATTAGTTATTGGTGACGATGGAAACTATAATAGAGATGCAGGGCGTCTAAAAATCTAATCTGGTAAACAGTATAAAAGGCAAAGCTAGCCAAGTCAGAGATTTTGCAAGTCACAAGTCTAGTCTAGTCAAGTCAGGTCATTCCTAGAAATTTGTTTCTCCAAGTCAAGTCAAATCTAGTTAAAAAGTAGGCAGAACATAAAATTTGCTAGTGCCTTTTGGGTGAAAAACAGTTTTTATAGTTTCAGAAACTCTGTTTCATGGTAAAAAAAAGGCTTAATTTAAACGAAAATCTCTTACTAGAAATGACATGACAATTTTCAAGTCCATTCATGGTCACAAAAAAAAGTCTCATACGTCAAGTCAAGTCACATCCAAAAAATCTGACTTGGATTTGAGACATTTTTCACCTGACTTGTCTAGTTCTGATGGAAGGATGAAAGCTCATTCAAGTATTCTAATTATCTTGAGCTGAACAAATTTGGTAAAAGGATAGAATAATCAAGATGTGCACAATTGTAGCCTAGTATCAATTATGCACTAGGTAAAATATGTAGTAAATAAGCGCAAATTAAATATTTCTTCTAAAGCCGAACAAAACTTTTTCGATTTTTCCTCGATACTAACGGATATGAAACTCGTAATGTACTATTCATTTCGAATAATAGCTTGATGCAATTATAATTACTTTCATCAGCTGATACAAAATAGAAATACGTCATTTCAAAAGGTCATAGGTGTTTCGTGCATCATTGGATCGCCATGTAACTGTTAGAGTAAGTTATTCAAGATAACACACTACATATATTCCCTTTAGGGTTTTCGGAACTGACTGTTTCATCATCGTTTATTAACAGTACTATAATGTATCAGAGTCATTTCTGACATGGTTTAGAGTATGAAATTTTTACATAATCATAGTTCCTGTAAACAAGTCACATATTGAATTTATTTGCTTTTCAACTCTTAAAATATTCTCCATATAACATTAATTATTCACTTTAGAAAAATCCGCTTTCATATTATGTGTGTCTTAATTTAAGATGGATGAAGGTATGTCTTATAATGAAAAGCTAATGAAAAAGATTTTATTTCAAGAAGTCATCAATTTTAAAAATCAAACTATTAGAGAAAATAAGACAAATAAATTTATGTCGATACCATAGAAGACCCGCAACTCGGTTACCGATTAGTCCCATAAATCAATCGTTTGATGGATCTTATCCTTATTCGTCATATTCTAATAGACACATCTTTCTGTAAAGTGTTCGTTCGAATAAAATTTCAATAAACATTGAAGAAAGAAGTTAGTACTCTTTTCTCCATTGTATGCGTGAGAAGGCTTCGTGGCACGAAACTAAGGGTAATAACTGTTTAGCACATATTGCTAAAGGATCAATGATATGGCGTCCGTTAAATGACGACTATTGCTGATTGTTTTTGTTAAAATAACGCCTTTAATTGAATATAATTTTGATTTTTAAACTCGACTTTGACTTACAGTCGTCTTTTCAGTCACGGAAAAGCCTAAGCTTTCCTATAACTAAATAAGCGATTGTAAAACATATTTGATAGTCAACTGAATGTGTCAACCAGAACGTTTATGTTCTCTCTTTTGTGTCATTTTTTATCCGTACGATGTTAATTCCATCCGATGTCAAAGTTCATTCATTTATGGAATTCTTAGTTATCACTACAGCGTTCTAATCTCTGAAAAAAGAAAGAATGTTCTTACCTTAGATACAAATGTTAGAACAAGAAATTGAAATATGCGCATCGGATATTAACTAAGTGTATGGAAGGCATAAAATTATTTCATGCATACAAAATCAAATATATTAAAAAATCTACAAAACAAATTCAAATAAGTTTTGAGTGGTTCGATGCCTTCTATGAAATTTTCAAAAATCTATTCACTAGTCATCAAACCTGATTGCAAGGCTGCCCAAACGCACAGAAGCGCCAGAAGCAGAGGGGAAAAGGGGATATACCGACACATGGGCGCGGGACATTTGGGCACAACGACAGTTGAAATTCAAAGGCGCCGGTATGTGTAGGAGGTGAGCGTGAGTATCGATGAAGATTAAACAAAAAATGATTGCAATTGGATATGAGTAATATAGAAAAAGCTCCCACACCGTACCAAGTTTGTTTAAAGAAATTTTATCGTTATGCGTCATGCTTTAACAAATGCACTCTTACTGAATGCTTTTGTCGTACATGCGCCTAAATGTCGTTGCGTCCAAATGTCGGCACCCAAGTGTCGTGTGCTCAAATGTTTGGTAATCACCAGAATAAAAAGTGCCTAACATCTGCTGATTGATAATATAATAAAACAAAAATTTTTTAATGTGACAATTATATAGGTGTATTTCTTTTCTCCTCTGATTGACTATACGATCCAAGAAACACAGAAAGTCCATATGGAACAGAAAAAAATGAAAAGAAAATGGATAAAACACAAAATGCATATCTTAAATAATTACATTCACTAGTTATAATCAACATTTTCCTTCGTACACTATCTCTACCACAAAGAAATCGTTACTTTTTTCCTATTGTTTATAGTTTATAAATAATTATCTATAATTGAATATAAATAAACAAATATATTTAATGGTAAACATGTCCTTGCTTAAAAAGGCAAACAATGGCCTATTTGAAACAACGAGTTGAGCTGGCGAGTGTTTTTCCCTGTGTGAAATATGTTGGCATTAGTGTATACAGATATACTATATGAAACAAATGTGAAAAGATAAATATAGACAATATGAATGGTTTAGAGCGATTATGTAAAGTCTTACAACAATTCCAAGGTCTAAACGATCAATGATCACAACAATTTTTGTCAATAATCATCAAAAACAATCTATATAATTTTGAAAATAGGCACTAGATTCATCATTTTACCTACACAATCCTTAATTACAGTGTGAATTGATATTGTGACAAAGAATGTTCTCAGATTTATGTGAATTATTAAAAACACGTTTTCTGTTCTATATACTTTAACTATTAGTCTTCTTAAATGTTTTTTGTGCTCTTTTGACGATACATAGGACTCATAATAGATATGATACAAAGTCTTCAAATTTCCATTTGCATTTTTACACTGTTCTTTTCTTCTACCAAGTAGTGGTGGTATTTCATGAGTATATTGATAATAAAAGAAAACATATCTTATGACGACGAAACTCGTCAGAATTTTCAGTGTGAGTCATAAGAAAATTGTAGTGCATAAACTGGAAAAGAAATTAGCCAAATGAGCATACCATTACTAGCATCAATTAACAAAACTTCAAAATATTGTAATGTGATACATATTCACCAAAAACGTTTTCTCCTTAAAATACATCGATCTCATCTCATACTACTAGAGTTAGAAAAACACCGAAAACCATCGGATTTTGAGTATATAATTTCAGCTTCTCTCAATATAGTCAAAAAACATATAGCCCAATGTGGATATAAACTCGACTTTTTTCAATAAAATTCGTTAGCGAAAAAATGATGATGTTCGTGGAAAGTTTTGACCATACTACGCAAAAGAACGTAAAAATTTGTTTCAGATTCTTTTTTCCTTGTGACCAAGTCTTTCTTCCGATTAGTCATCTTTTTTTAAATAATTCTCGAGGTTCACATTCTATATCCCGATCATGATATTTTACTTTTTCTACTAGCTATTTTTAAAATCTTTCTCGAAATATCTTGATATTTTTTCTTACTCTAGGCATACATAAGGTAGCTACATCCAGTGAAATATTCAGTTAAGGTCACGCTTGTCCACCGTGATTCGTCATCTGCGTAGCGACGTAAACAACATTATTTACAAAAAAAGTTTTCCGATGCGTAAATTGCGTTCAAAAGTTTAAAGTTTTAAAAATGTCGAAGTCTTTTTATCACTCAAGTTCTAGCGCCTGATATGTCATGTTCTATATCATCTTTGCACTGAAAGTGCCACATTAACTAGTTTGAGCAGTTTTAAACTACGGCCCTACTGTAAGGAAACTATATCACGATGGGGATATACAAAAGAGCAGATATCCCGATCGGGATACATTTTTATATCCGATTGAAATATATAGCTCGATCGCGATATGGTTCCTTACTGTATGAGGAGAAGGTTCATAAAAGAAAATACTCTGCTCTGTTGTACGTCTTTGCTATTAAAATGTGAACATCAGACTTTATGATTTTGTCGAATCTTATCGTTCAAAATAAAAAACTTTTCCATTAGAAAGTTAAATATTGACTGTATTCATATCATATTTGTTTTTTTTCATAATTAACATTTTTACTAGAAAATATGTACAGTTCTGCGTAAAATACTCCAATACCTCACTTTACGCATGAAAGTAAAAGATACTTGTAAAATCAATAATAAAACGACGCCAAATAGTGATATCGGAAATGGATGAAGATATTCTCTATGGTACATACCTCGGATGTAGTCATATTTGAATAGATATCTAATGGTGGTTCAGATTCTCCACTTGCATCATAATAATTATTAATATGAATATTTCGTCTATCTCGATCTAATAACATAAAACCTTCCTCGTTTTCGAATACATCTGTTAATGTTGCCATTATTTCATCTTCCAGATTCGCTGTTGTTTTCATACCATTCTCATTTTCATTGTAATTATTAATAACTCGTTTTAAATTATCAATAATTGACGATAAGGTAGTTGTCTCCAGTATTCGAGTTGTGGTCAAAGTTCTTATATTTTGATTAGTATCATATGTATCGTTCTTAAATCTCATATTGACACCATATTCGAAACGAGAAGAGAAAGACGTGGATAAAAATTCATTGGCAACAGGAGATGGGATTCGATTTAAAATTTTACCAACAACTAATAGTGTGCTTATTAGACAAAAGATTATTTTCATTCGATGAAATTTTGTATTTTCTTCTTGTTTTTATCATTTAGATTGATTGTTAATTTTTCATTTTATTAATAAAAATAACTCATTTTTTTATTGGTAAAAATATGATAGCATTGGTGTTATACAATAGCACGCATTATTCAATAAGAGATAACAAAAAAAAAGAAAAGAAAAAAAAATTGCTAGTTATTTTTTGGGATGTGTATAGTAAAAAACATATATTTACATCTAATATCTCCTTCTTTTCATGGACATAGTTTTTTCCAAGTGTAATAGTAACTGTTATAAACTTGCACTGACTTCAGATAGAAACAATTGATTGAAAAAAAGGTTCGCTAGTCTTAATCCATGCATTTAGTAGATTGCAATTTAGATGAAATTGAAACATTCTCACATTATGTTAATAATTTGATATCGAACACGTTCGTATAATAAGCTTTTTCAATGAAAACTGTGAATGATACTAGACCTAAAATCTTCACATAAAAAACAACATCAGGAAACAAACCACTACACTTTTCTCTGCTCCAAATTTCGAAATGAAAGACTTTTTGTACGCATGATCATGTACAAAATCTATTTTGAAACATTTGTTGACATTGTTTACAGACGACAAAGCATAAACATTATCAAGTGGAAAAATACTAACAGTATCTGAAAAATAGACTAAACAAATAGGTTCAATGGTTCTACTTTTCGCCATTTCCATCATTTCGACAGTATGAGACAAATTTATATTTCTTACTTTATACAAAAATAATCTAATAACCATATTTTTGTTAAATACTTATTCTGAAAATCCGCCATCCTACTCAGATACATATTTAGACGATGTTGGAAAAATGATCCAATAGTTTGAATACTTCTTCTTGCATTCTGATCAATCTGCCAAGAATTGTTATAGTCAGCGGTATTATTATATATGCGTAATTAAGTAAAATTACCATCAAATATGTAAACTGATTAGCGAGAAAAATATGCGCAAACAAATGGATGACATGATGTTTGAGCGATCTTATACTCGTAGTGATTTCGAAGCAAAAGCAGCTTTCAGCTAAAGACGGCTCATAGCCTAGACAATAAATGTGAGTGAAGATAAAACTGACCAAAAATGGTATTTTAATACAAAACCTAGTCAATTGTTTCTGAAGTATAAGATCGCTTAAATATCGGTGAATCGTAAACAAATAACAACACAAAATTAAAACTCTCTCTCGTGTTACCCTAATCGAAATCCAAAAAAACTCTTCACTCTACAATCATACAAGTTACGAACTAGTTTGCATTACAATTCGATTCAAATACAGTACAGCATGAAACGCTCATCACATATAAAAAAATAAACAGATAAAAACACATACAAGAACGCAGACAAACAAAAAACGCATTCAATTTTATTAAAAAGACAAAAATTCTCTTGTTTTCGTGAATAAAGAACAAGAGAGAGAAAAAAACATAATAAACACACACGCACACAAAAGAGAAAAACAGCTATATGAATAGTATTTGTACAAAAATATTGCACATATATCGCGCATTTTATAAACATGAAAAAGAAAATAATGTTTTTTTAATTTTGATTATAAAAATACTATTTACTGTTTGGATGTAAATATCTGAACCATATCCGTTGAATTTCCATTCGTTGCTGAATGTTC
The DNA here is from genome assembly GCA_905250885.1 of Didymodactylos carnosus. Taxonomy (NCBI): domain Eukaryota; kingdom Metazoa; phylum Rotifera; class Eurotatoria; order Philodinida; family Philodinidae; genus Didymodactylos; species Didymodactylos carnosus. The sequence goes on along the minus strand of CAJNOQ010005421.1, from coordinate 853 downwards.
GGCAGCTGCTAGTCGACGTCTTTCTTCGATCAATTGTCTTAATGCTACACTTTTATTATCAGTCGTTGTCGACGGCTTTTTAGGTGGTATTTTTGATTTTAGCTTTGTATCTAGATGCACACGTGGACGATAGTTCACTAAAATAAACAAAATATGACCGTTTGATATATTGACTTTTTTTATTCTCTTCTTCAACATACCATCGTCTGGATCTATTTCTTTTTCAACTTGTACCCAATTTTTTGATTTTCTTTCATTAATATGATCAAATTTTAATTTACATTTATCAACTAATGGATAAGTTATTTCCCAAAAACCTTCTAGATCACTATCCAATGGTATTGGTTCACCAGAAGACTTTTTTGTCTAAAGAAAAAAACAATCATTAGCAATCAGCAGTAATATACTGAAAGAAAAACAATATTTTAAATTTTTAACTTGAAGTCAACTAAGTTAGCCATACTACGCATAGGTAAGAAAGCGACTATCAATATTGATAATCAAGTAGAATAAACATCTAGTTTTATACCAGAATAATCTTTTTAATCCAAGGAAGAGATTTGCCCGTAATTTAGAAAATCAAATGAATAGAGCAGCGTTTCCAAGATGGGGTTCCGTGAAGTGAAACCAAGGGTTCCGCCAGAAAAAAATAAGAAGATAAAAATTAGTTTCATCACGTAAAAAAAATTACGTAGTCTTAAATAATTTTTGTCAAATATTATGTCGAAATACTACTGGGGTTCCGCAAAGTTTTAAATTTTATGAAAGGGTTCCATGGCTAAAATAAATTGGGAAACGCTGGAATAGAGGAATTGTGAAAAAACTACATAGGAAAATTGTAAGACAAGTAAGT
>CAJNOQ010005420.1:0-15360 GCA_905250885.1 Didymodactylos carnosus | reverse complement strand
GAAAAAGAACGGATTTTAACGTTTTCGACCTCATCTCAGTATTTCGCGGTTTTCTCCATCAAGATTCAATTTTTTCGAGCTCGGAAGGTGATATTCGTGATCAGCATGACCTGGTGAATCAGAATATATATAACAAAGCCAAAAATAAATTTCACTGTCAGTTTGCTTTCCGTGCACCTTACTTAGATCAGAAGCGAAAAAATCAAAATTCTACCCGTAATTCTCATCGTTCTTCTGAGTCAACTGATGTATCCTTTCCTATCCGACAACTTTCGTTTTTCTAGAAATTTCACCTCGAAAAATTACTGAGATTTTCACGAAAAAATGAAAATCAACGAAAAGTTTTGAAATATGTATTTTATTCGACTCAGTTTTTGATGGCGATTCTGAATATGGTATTTTTATTGCATGAGAAATGACTTCTAGTGGAGAACGATGAGAATTACGGGTAGAATTCTGATTTTTTCGCTTCTGGTTTAACTAAAATAAATTTTCTCAGTGAGAAAACAAAATTAAATAAAATCGATGCGTCATGTTAAAGCAGACAGACAGTTTGACGATTGGAATGAAATAAGAGAAATGACAAAATTTACTGACACAAAAACTAGACAGGTTTGCAAAATAATCTGCTGTTGTTTTCGACGGTCAGTTCAAGTGAAGCAGGCTAAATCAGTTTTGTAGATTTGAGATCAATCAGACATCTTCTCTATACTCAGTCTTCAATGCTGAATTCAAAAACATGAGTTCGAAAATGCAAAATTTGAATGTTTTAAAACTGTAGTGATTTTGAGCAAAATCGATCCTGTAAAGTTTTTCAAAACTTAAAACTAACTTTTCTTACTCAGCTCGATGTTCTCTTTCCAACCATGTATAAATATATCAAAAGAAAAAGTCACCGAAACTTTGAATTACGGGCACCTTACTTTTCTTTCAATAAGATTCACAATTCAAATGCTATATTGAACTAAATTTTCCTAGAAAAACCCTTCTCTGTCCAAGAAAAGTTGTGTACTAATGCTTTCTTTGTTGTTTATACGGTTGTAAACTCAAGACTAAACTGGTTTTAAGTGCGAATCAAAGTTTAAAAAATAAAAACTAGTAGACAAGTTTGTTTATTTTACACCATTTTGTGGCTATATTAGTTCTGACCTTCAAACTAGATCGAAAAACGTTTTTTGAAACATATCAGATATTTAGTTCTTTCATTTCTCGACAAAAAATAGAATGTTTTCTTGAAGTTTCTAGCTCTCAGCGGCGAGAAATTGTACCAGAGCACTCAAAATCCATGAAGTACTAGAGAATGTGGATCTAATTGTTTTGATATCTGTTCATTTAGTTCCTTTTCTGCTCAACAAATTTTAAATGTACGTGAAGATCCACGCTTACGTGAACAAGAATGGGGTAATCTTATGGATCCGTCAGTACGTGAACAAGAATTAATTGAGCAAAAGAAAGTTGGTGATTTTTTTTATCGTTTTCGTAATGGTGAAAGTGGTGCTGATGTTTATGATCGTTGTTCACTATTTTTGGATACGCTTTCTAGAGAAATGAATACTGGTTATTTTCCATCTGATAATATTCTCATTGTTAGTCATGGTCTATTTATGCGTCTATTTTTAATGAGATATTTTCGTTGGACAACAGAAAAACATCAGGAATTAAAAAATTTTCGTAATTGTGAATTTTGTATTTTAGAGCTTAATCGACAAACTGGTTCATATGAACTAAAAACACAATTAATAGAAAAATAAGAGAGGTTTTTCTTGTTTTGTTGTAATGAAATAAAATTGTTCTATTATACAAGCTGAGTAAGCGCTATATATAATAAAAAACTTAGTCTAAAACACGCTCTTGTTATAAAACAGCCTTTATTAAAACTCCATCCATCAAAAGTATGACGAAAACTGTCAGCTAATAGTAGAGTAAAAAAAGCATTGAAAACTGGCGTTGAAAAAGCGTAGAGATGGAATATCTATGGTTTGTTTTACCGTGTGTTTTTTCCACCTACATAACTTTCTTTCTAGACATCACAAAAGTCTTCTATTGAATATTCTACATAACGGGTGTTCCAGAAGAAATCGGTCACTTAGTATTTTGCTCATATCTCCGTTGAATTTTATGTCCTAAGTTTTATTGTTTTCTCAAAAGATGTGCCATGAAATTTTCTACAAAAAATATATTAAACAGTTTTCTATATACCGTAAAGATAAAAGAACATAGAAGAAATACTGTGAAACTTCAATCTCGATTACTTTGCAACGCAAGAAACAATGAAATGAAAAATTTTTAAGTGCGGTGTGTCATTCATAAAGGTGGAATCAGAACGCAAGTTCTAATGCTTTGAAGTGTCGTCTTTTTTTTCGTCTATCGTAGGTTCGGTTTAAACATATTTTTCTGGCACAAAAGACAATTGTACGAAAATTTACTAAAAGAACGGAAATTTTGTCTTTTTCTCCGTGCCACAGGAAACGAAAAAGAAGATATTGGACTGTGCCTGTAAGGATGTAATAGAAGAATTATTTTACTTTAAGATACAACAAACCCGACCTCAAAATGTTTAATTTTCACCAAGTTATAAAAGTTTTTCTTACTGCGTCAAAACTGCAGTTGGAAAATGTTGATGTCGAGAAAAATCGATAAAAGAAAAAAAATTCTTCCACAACCGATTATAATTACGAAGAGCTTTAAATATAGCCAACTTGATAGAGCTTTTCAAGGACTACCGAATCACCATCTTCTTATCTTTTGCTTCGCATAATACGAAGGACTAAAATTAAAAAAATTTTGTTTTCTTGCGCTGCAAAGTAATCGAGATTGAAGTTTCACAGTATTTCTTCTATGTTCTTTTATCTTTACGGTATATAGAAAACTGTTTAATATATTTTTTGTAGAAAATTTCATGGCACATCTTTTGAGAAAACAATAAAACTTAGGACATAAAATTCAACGGAGATATGAGCAAAATACTAAGTGACCGATTTTTTCTTCTGGAACATCCATTAAAATACGACTTTCTGTTGCCAAACAAGCGTTTTTGAAACAGAAAATACATGGGAAATTACTGTGTGGGAAGAATTGTGGCGAATTCTGAAATAATTTGGAAAATCTCTTCTAGAACATTTTTCCAAAACTGATGACTTCATCGAATGATCTATCGTATGAATTTCGTTTGCTTGTTTCTATTGTTGCAAACTACCGTCATATATCACATTTTACGTTGAATTTTAACATGTAAAGTTTATACTCTTTGAAGCTATATTATATTAGAAGACAGAAAGAATTAATTTGATACTACAGACCTGTATGGGTTAAGAAAACGTAACTCGACCCGACTGCAAAATGTCGACTCGGCCTGTCAACGTCGGAATCCTACCCGAACCCGATAAATTTTTACTCGTTTATTCCATTCTCAAGTTTATGTCCGTATTTTATTAGCGGAGCCCCGGTCCACTGTCTTCTCGCATGTCGCCGCGCGAGTCATTTAAAAAATTGCGGCCGGATCGCGTAACGGGTTAGCTGTAAGACTCGTGAAATAAGACGCGTTCTTTCGCGCTCATACAAAAATCAATGACTCTCAAGTATTTTGCTATAGTGTCTATTTATTCGCGTTTTCCCTCTGATATCAGTATATGAGTCACGCTACTTTTACCGCGCAGGCAGACGAACGGCGCACGCGCGAATTATGTTAAAATTCAAAATGTGTTTGTCTTTCTTACCCTTTGTAGTTTTACTACGGTATTATCAAGAAAAATCGAGCATGTTCTCTGACATCAATGATTTATTTTGTTTTGATACGTGACAACTTATCCATGTTCCTTTACTCGTAAACTAATCCTTTAGACTCTCACACTCACGTACAATTGAGAAGAATGAGCTAAATACCAGAGATAGATGAAGAGAAACACAGACGCTGAGAGAAAGAATGAGATGAATAAAAGTGTGATTTTTTACGATAGACATACATTCTAAGGATGTTGGTACTCCAATAGAGAGACAAATTTTGCTTCGGGAAGGAAATAAACATCGCCATGATGTTCAGCGTAGTCGATAACCTATGTTCCCATGTGTTTTTGAGTTTCTCAAACCTTAAGGTTAGGAGATAGGTGTGTCCTCGAAAATACGGCTTTCTGCGCCCAACCAAGCGAACGTAAGAAGTCCTTTAGATCCCAACATTTAGAAGACATGTTGGACTATATATCTATGAGAAAAAATCTGTATGTAATTACGTGAGGTTCCAGAGATATAAAGCGGTTTTCAAAGATTCGCTGAAAAACCTATCTTCAAAATTTTTTCGACTTCGATTTTTGCTTTTGAAAAGATTGGGAAATAGTCCTCTTTCCATCAGTGAAAACCGCAACTCTCCATCTATCATCGTCTTCGAGTTATTAAAGAAACGGCAACCTACATTACATTTTGGTACGGATACTAGTTTGGACGAAAAAAATTTAACATAGCAAGATAGAGACTTGTCTGCTCTATTCCCGAATCTCAAATTCCCTCTTATTACTTGAGAAATAGCTGATAAAATAGAGATACGAAATAGAAAAATTTTCCTGCTATAATTAGGAAGGAGCTGTGACTCTACGTATAAACTGATGATTTATACTAGGCCAAAAATGAGATCTCGATTAATCGTGAGTAATCATCTCAATCGATTAATCGTAAGTAGAAAATAATTGATAGTTATACGTGGGTAATTGAGACCAGAAAGATATTACGGTTGATCGGAGATGACGAAGAGTATCGATCGATCGAGGTTCACATTTAACCGCTGTTTTGTAATGGTAAATCTCAGGTGCTTTTGTAATCGTGACCGACTGGTAATAAAAGCGAAGTTGCGATACAACTTTGCATTTATTATCTGTCATTCGCAATGCATTACCGTACAAAAATTCGGTTGAAGTCGTAGTCTAGATTATTGATTCATTGCAACTGCTTTTCAGTCGCAATTTTACACCATGAAATCGCGATTCTTTTCCTCGTCGCCATGACGGTCCGACTAAATGATCATTTCCAATAATCACGACTTTATGACCGAAATCGCCGAGTGATCGTTTTTACTGCCTATCAACTGGTTCTCGATCGACAAAGAAAACCTCACGGGTATATTCTGTAAGTTTGATGCATGTTGGCCAAGTATTATAGTCGCTTTGAGATTTTTAATTTAATACGGTTAAAGCGGTAAATCTGTATTTTCTTGAAAATGTTTCTTTCGAGCTTTTTCTGATTTTAATATTAAAATAGAGGTCGCCACGAGGTTCAGCGTGGTTGATAGCCTATGTTTCTACTTATTCTCAGAGTTCCCCGACCTATTGTAAATTTAGAATAAAAAGTTTATTTAGGATTCTTTCCAAGGTTCTGTCGAATATATTGTTCGAGCAGGTACACCACCTGAAACTGGTATTTATCAGATAATTCTTAGGTCGTCCGATAGCGTCATGAATTTAGTTCAAAATGGTGAAAGCACTTCTCAAGCGCATTTGGTTCAAACGTTATTCAAAAAAACATCCGCGTGCACTGCATTTTGACGCCGATAGTGGATATTTTAGTTGTAATAAACTGCGTGTTTGACCAAGAGACATTTCTTTAACATCATTCTTTTCTAAAGAATGATATTAATATTATGTATGATACTAAACAACTCAAAAGAATAACAATTGTAAAAGAATACTTTGAAGCGTAATTCGTTTCTCTTAAAAATATTGTTTTACCTTCTTTTATTGTTTGTAACACAACTATGTCTTTTATTTTATTCGAGTCAACTTTTGTCGGATTTTCTGACAAAATGGTTAAATCAGCATATTTATTCAATGTAATAGATCCTTTTATATTTTCTTCAAAATATTGATATGCTGCATTTATTGTACAGGCTTTCAGTGCCTCAAATGCTGTAATACATTGATCTGCTCCAAGGACAATACCAGAACGTGTTTGTCGATTAACTGCAGCCCAAATAAGAAACATGTGATCTGGTGGAATAATTGGCGCATCACTATGAATACTAAAACGCATTTGTTCATCATAAACATAACGTAATGGACTAATAAATTTTGCTCGTTGTTCACCTAATGTTTCTGTTCGATGCCAATCACCCCAATAAAATGTATGTGCTTCGAAAAAACTAGGAATAATATTTAATATTTTATACTGGTGAAGTTGATCTGATCGAACAACTTGCGAATGAATAATAACTGATCGTTGATCTGTATAATTTTGGTATTTCATTTGTGATTTTTCAATTGAATTTAACACCATTTCGATACAAGCATCACCATTACAATGTGTTTGTATTTGCCATTTTCTTGAATAAAATTTATCATAAAAAAAGTCTAATTGATTTTGTTCCATAATTGGATAACCACGATATGTATTTGATTGACCAATTGGTGGATTTAAATATGGTTGTGTTAAATATGCTGTTTTTCCTTGTGGTGATCCATCTTGAATTATTTTAATACCACCAAATTTTAAATGATTATTATTTCTATTATAAGTTTTACTAATATTAATTTTATATTCATCAATATATTCTTCAGCATTCGTCCACGCAAGATAAGAAACAACATCTAATATCAAATCACTTTTTAACAATAATTCAATTGTAAATTGTTTACTTGTATAACCATCTTGAGCTGTTGTTATACCAAAACTTGCATAATAATTTTGAATATTTTTAAAATCTTTGATGGCTTGTTCAATGTTTTTAGGCTTTATTAATTTATAAATAACAAATAGTACAGCTTGTTCTTCTAAACGACCGGTCGGTTCACCATTATTATCTAAAATAATAACGCCACCTGGAATAACAGGTATATTATTATGTGTTATGTTTACTTTCAACAATGCTAAACTATTACAAACGGCTAAATGTTGAGATATATGTAATAAACAAAATGGATGATCATTTGTTATATGATCTAAATCTGTTCGTTGTGGATGTTGTCTTTCATCAAGCATAGAATCATCATAACCGTATCCTAATACAAATTCTTGAGCTGGAATATGTTTTTGACTAATATAGGAACGAATGATTCTATTAATATCGGCAAAATTGTTCACTGTACCCACAGGTGGTGGTGCTAAATCTGGAAGACCCCAAAGTTGTGTATAATCGCCTATATGACTATGACTATCGATAAAACCGGGTACAACTGTTTTCCCATTAAGATCAAGAATTTCTGTCTTTGACACATCGTTAAACATTAAAACATCATTATTTGACCCAACAGCCACTATTCGTCCATTTTTAATTGCGATTGCTTGAGCAGATGGGAGATTATCGTCCATTGTCACAACATCACAATTCATTAGAATAAGATCAGCAAACTCACTAGTAATTGTTGTTGCCTCTAAGTACAGCTTTGACCATGATCCCAAAGTATAAAATATAAAAACTATTTTAATAAATAATGGATAATCCATGATAATCACAACTGATCTTGCTATATGTGAACAGCGGAAGAATTTCTCCTAAAAAGTATACTTTATCATATTTTTAACAGAATCTCATGAATTTGATCTTTTTTTCTAATAAATGATACGGCAAAATATTGACGTACCTTTTTACTCAGAAAAATATAACGAGCTAAATATTATTTTGATGAAAGAACACAAGATAAAATCCACCTGTGCAAATATTAATTGTGTGTATGCAGACATCTACTTATACCTAATATTTATATATGAGTGTGTCATACAGCCTTTGCACTGTTCTTTTCAATATACTGTTTTACTTCTAGAACAACAGATTCTATTCAACTAATATGAAACTACTTTATTTGATTTTACTGCTTTATGACAAGCGCAAATAGTGAGTATCGTATGTGCTATAGCTATCGAAAATTATCACAAACATTTTTTAAATTTATCGATTTTACTGTCATCTAGAAAACAAAAATCCTTATTTACCTGTTACTATTGATTACTTTTGGTGAATACACATGACATGTTTTATATAAACATGAGACTTCCTGAATAAGTCGTTAAATTACTGATGCAGTAAGATTTTTAGCACAAATTTTGTTGAGGATCCCACTTTCTGTACAGAGACATTAACGTCTTTTTTTCTGAAGTAGATCTTGCTCAAAGTCAGAGAGCGATTGACTACTAAAGTCAAAAGTTTTGCCAAAAATATCTCTAATTTAGATTTTGCCTCCACAGAGTAAAAGCAATCTACAAAAAGAAAACATCTTGATGAAACTCGTACCCAAAAAAAATCGAACTTTAGAAGTTGTTTGCTTTGTGAAAAATCGGCGGAATTTAGCATATTTAAGATATATGTCATAGGATTTAACACGATAACTAAATTCAGTTGTTTTAAGTGAATATTACTGGAGAGGTAACCAATTACTTCTTAACTGAATAATTTTTTTGCAACGTGAGAATGTTTTAGTAAGAATAACAGAATTACAGTCACCTTTTCAAACATATTTCCAAAGTAACAAGTGTATTAATTTGAGACGTTTCGGTCCATACTATAGATCTTTATCAGTCAAAAATGATCAGTGTGAATGTAAAGTAAGTATACAAGACTTTTTGTTGCATTAGATTCAATCGCCATTCGCCAACACTTTTGAGTTACAATCTTTTGGAATTAATGTTGTGTAATGTTCATACACTTTTTTAAGGCAGCAGCATCGTTTTGTGTCCGATGCAAAAAGACAAATAACATCTACGTATTTAAAGTCTATGTCAGGCTTTGTTCCTCGAAAATTCGTCAGTTTTTTCACATATATCTATCATAAGCCAATAGATACTGACCTATAATTAAAATCGATCAGTAATCAGTCTAGGAAGTACAAAATTCGTCTACTGATACGTCTGTGCATTAGAGCTCAAATGATTTGCTCAACGGCTGCCCTCCTAGAGCAGCAGTTTCAGTATTTTAGACTAATGCTTCCTGCTAATCCGAATAAAGTGATAAATAGGGTGATTAGAGGTGTAAAATTAGGTAAATCAACAGAAAAACAATCTGTCTATTAGCAAACACCTGAAAAAAGTTTTATTCCTTCTCCTTATGATACCGTTTCAAACGGAAAAAAACATGGGGCGCTTGAATGTACTCTATCGCAAGGCTTCTGCTCAAATAGTTGCGTTCAATAGCACAAACGTCTGTTTTTTTTTAAAAAAAGATGTATGCGGATACTGGCGTTTATGCTAAATAAACGACCATGCTCTTCTAAAATACTTTTCATGTTCCATAGCTGATAGCAGTCGAAGCAAATTAGTTGATGATGTTGACCTAAAAATCCATGTTTTATAAGGCTATTTCTAGCTACTGTCCTCTATCAAATTTTCTACATATGATTGCTCTGAGACGCTCTTCAATAGAATTTTACAGTTTGCTACGTCTAGTACAAATATTTTCCTCCAAAATGCCGTTAAATATTTCTATCTGCCACTTGCATCGAGAACTGCTAGAAAGAGAGAAATAGCAGACTTTAAAAGAATTAAACTCCTTTGTCCTAACGTCATAGATGTGTTCACTTCTGTCCGATCAGCCTTCCACCACTTTTATCTAAAAAGAAACTCGAGATATCTCCGAAACGGAAGTTTGGTTTTGCTTCAAACTGTTACACTAAATTTCTCTCCTAATGAGTGTAACAAGAAACAACATTGATATGTAGAATATTCTTTAAGGTCACATGCGTTCATCGTAATACTCTTTTTCCGATAATGTACATCAGATGGCAGGACTATGTGCTGAAATGGAAGAAAAGTTTAATCATCTGCGAACAAAACGCTCGAAAATTATTTACTTTTCTTGTCTTGTCTACATTTCAGATCACCGGTGAAAAAATGTTTACTGCTGATCAGATCGACGATTATGTTCGAAATATTAGACATGTACAATATCTCTCACGTTCTAACCGTTCTCGACTATGAACCAACGTATGCTGCCGATGATGAACGAGTACGTCTTTACATACCGGGGCAAGATGTCAGTTCAACCAATCTGCTTACTCAGTTCGATCAATGTTACCAATTTATTGACACGGCTACGAGAAACGGACAAACTGTTTTAATCCATTGCTATGCGGATAGATCACGAAGTAGCACGATAGCACTGATGTATATGATAAAAAAATATAAAATGACAATGGACGAAGCTCTAGAAAGATTGGTAAAACAACGACCAGACATCAGTCCGAACGAAGGGTTTCAAAACCAACTGGAAGTTTTCCACTATATGAATTATCAGCTGGATAAAAGTCATTTGAAATACCATCAGTTTCAATTAGAATGTATATGATTACAGCATATTGTATTAAAAATAAAAACGAATTGAAGGATAAACTTCGTCGTCTACTTTCAGTTGTCGTCGCAGATTCACTCACTTTGAACGAACAGCCTACAGTAGAATTTCGTCGTAAACAATGTTATAGAAAATTATTCACTAATCTCGATGTGTTAATAGAGCACCAACATTCAGTTGACCAACCAGGCTACTTGAATATTAATTATCTAGTATGGATTGTCGACTCATTTGGTCCATATTGTCATGGTGATATTAAGTGTCTCGGCTGCCAAATAAAATTGGGAATGTATGCTGTACAAAGAAAACAATGTTTCAAATGCTCAAAATTTATTGTGCCCAGATTTGATATTTCAACAAGAAATATTAAACAAGTAGTGCAGTGACATATTCATATGCGACGGAAAAAAATTTCTACAAGATGTTAGTATCGATATTCCAGACGAGTTGTGTTCAGTGGGACCGTTGGAGACAATTTTTTTTTATTTTGTCTCAGCTGTGCTAGTTGAATATAACAGTTGAACAAACGATGATTATTTTATTTTTCAATCTACTAACTATGTAAAGAAAAAATAGTTTCATTGCTTTTTTGAATAATGGTTGAAGGAGGCAAGACAGAAACTCTTGGTATTTGATGTAGAATAGTCAACACTTTAAAGCATCTTTCTATGAAATAGCCCAGATCAATGTTTTCTCGAAAGTAATCCGTCAAAAGTACAGATTTCCATTCTATCGTTCCATTCAAAAGATACTATATAGTGTACTGATAAAAATCATAAAAGGATCTGGCCCCATATGCCTTTTTTTATAAAGTTATGAATTTTTTTCTTTTTTGTCTGCAGTGTATTAGGGAAAATATTAAAAAGTCACAGCTCAGTCAAAGCATAGTGTGTACAACTTTAGTTGTAGAGTACAAAAGTTACAGTAACCACTGGTCGACGTTCTTCCCAGTCAAAAAGAAGGTCAGCAGTAGAAGTCTGAAGGTGTACTCCGTTTTCGGAGCACTCTTTTTGGGAAAAAGAGTACTCTTTTCTTTTTTTTCAAAAAAGAGTGCTCCATCATACTCGTCCTCTTGATATTTTTTTTGACTGGGTGGATATTCTTGCAAGATTCTTGTCTCTTGCCATTTCAGACAAGATTCTTCTTTTCATTTTTTTGTGTTAAAGATTCTTGTCTGAAATGGCAAGCGTCGTTGACGACAAAATCGAGTAAATGTACTTTTATCATCAAGAAAAGATACTTTTGATCGCCAAATTTTCCAACATGCATCTCACATTTTATTTCTCAACAAAGTGTAATGTACAACACAAGTATATTCATTAAGATTTTAACCAAATGAACAATAACGCTGTGCTAACTTTTTTGGAACGCCCTTTTGCTTTTCGGTTGCCTAATGGTTGAATACGTGTTTTATCGCTACCTTGATACAAGTTAAATAAAATTGCTAATCCAACAGAATGCTTACACGATTTTACTAATGGCACAGCAAGTCAATAGGATTGATGCCACACCAGAAGACTACTGCATTGACTAGGTATTTACCGTTCACGCTGGTAGCTTATATTCAATATTTTTCTGATGTGGCAACAACCTGTTAGCTTGTTGTGCTATTATTAGTAAAATCGTGTAAGCATTCTGTTGGATTAGCAATTTTATTTAACTTGTATCAAGTTAGCGATAAAACACGTATTCAACCATTAGGCAAACGAAAAGCAAAAGGGCGTTCCAAAAAAGTTAGCACAGCTTTATTGTTCATTTGGTTAAAATCTTAATGAATATACTTGTGTTGTACATTACACTTTGTTGAGAAATAAAATGTGAGATGCATGTTGGAAAATTTGGCGATCAAAAGTATCTTTTCTGGGTAATCATTTGTATCTAGATACGTTTGATGATCAAAAGTATCTTTTTCTGGTGATCAAAAAAATTGATACCCGACAAAATCACTAATTTGTTTTGTCGATTCCCGCGCTACATAGATATAAGTTACATAATATAGTTCAATACTATACATAGATGTTTGTAAAAGTTCCTTTAAATCTCAAAACATTCTTGTCGAATCGAGTCTTTATATGTGCCTGTACTGGCATCAGAGTGTCCAGCTCCTATATATACGAAAAGAAAAGAAGACGAAAAATGAATTGTATATGCATTCTTTTTATTTACAAGATTCTTGCAGGAAATCGCGTTCTTGTGAATTCAGACAAGAATTCGTCTCGCGATTCTTGTATGAACTCACAAGAAAGCGATTTCCTGTAAGATTCTTGTAATAAAAATACGTGTAAAATATTTTACAAGATTCTTGTCTGAAATGCCAAGAAACAAGACTCTTGCAAGAATAGCCACAAGAACATCGACCAGTGATACATAAAAGAAAAAGAAAGAATTTTCAACTGCGAAGCATTGACATAGTGGAGTAGCCTTGACGGCCCACCAATGACGTGATTTAAGCTGTAATAAAATCTTAACACTATAAAAGATGACCTTTTAGAAACACACGAGTTCTCCTTAAGTAAGGAAAATTCTATAACTTCGGAAATAATGAAGTTGGAAAGCCAGAAGTTTTCATGATTGCAATAGATATGTGGGACTATTAAAGGAAAAACTTTCAACTGTGCACACTATGTTCTGACTGACTTATGATTTTTTAATGATTATGAACAGTCGCTCTAAATCGTTTTAAATTACTTTAGAGTATCAATATGTACTCCCTTTTATCTGGACTATATCGTGAAACTTAAGAAGGTTATAACAATTACTAGAAAATATCTCGGTTTTTGGAAAAAGTTCTTTAGAAATCTTCCGAAGTACGTTTAGTAGAGAATGATGTGGGGAGTACATATTTATATTCTAAAGTAGTCTGAAGCGATTTTGAGCGAATTATGAAATTTTTGATTTTTACCGGAAAATGGCCCAGCATGAGTTATTTGATCTCAAATAGGTTCTAACTGCGTTCTTTAACTTTCTTCTAGAAACAAACAGTGTTATGAGACTCAGCGTGGTCGATAACCTATGTTTCAACTCGTCTCTGAGGTTGCCAGACGTGATATTAACAAATACGTATGTCTCAGGAGAATGTCTATCGTCCGAGAACCATAAGAGATAGACAGGTCGGCCTTGAGCAGGATTGTAGATTAGACATTGGGCCACAATATGACTGAATTAAAATTGAAAATATACTTAATGAAAGGAACAAGTCAATGGATTTCCAAAAACCACCTAGAAAATCTCTAAAGGCTTTTGACTTTCAAGTGAACAGACAGGCCCCCCATCCATCTCAGAGCTGGAACCGGCTGAGAAAAGGTAAACCAGATCAGTCCGGCCGGTTGGAATTATAACTTAAACCGGTAAAATACTGGCGAAAACCTGGCGAAGTTTTTTGAAAATCGATTTTCAGAAAGAATTTCCCTTAGAAATGAAATAGTTTGCTAGCACATGTGAGACAACCTTCACAATAACGAGTCTATAATATTTAACCTTAAAACAAGTAATAAAAATAATATCTGTCCTGAGCATATTTATTCTGACTGAAAAAGACGTGAAATTTTAGTTTTTTGACGAAAAACAGTATAAAAAGAGCAGAGCGAATATACATTTCAAAAGTTTCAATCGGTGAACTATCGGTCTCTACCAGCCCAGTTGACTTTTTCAAACCGGTCGAACCGATTCTAGCTCTGATCTATCCTCTTTCTAGCGGCCAAAACCTGAACTCGATAGCTGTCAGCATTATCGAATTGTTTCAACAAGTAACTGACGGCACTTTATTTTGAAAGAGACAGTTCACAGTAGTAAGTCTTATTCCTTCACCCAAATGTTGAATATTCGATAATCCTGCGAAAACAAGTCATGGGCACGTAATCTTCTAGAATTACTCAAGTTTATAGAAATCAACCAAATGCACATAGTCTTAGTTCAAAATCAAATATACACCTGAAAACGCTTCCTCAATTAACGAAAAATATTTTCCTGAGCAAACCCCTA
The DNA here is from genome assembly GCA_905250885.1 of Didymodactylos carnosus. Classification (NCBI taxonomy): domain Eukaryota; kingdom Metazoa; phylum Rotifera; class Eurotatoria; order Philodinida; family Philodinidae; genus Didymodactylos; species Didymodactylos carnosus. The sequence goes on along the minus strand of CAJNOQ010005420.1, from coordinate 1,124 downwards.
ACTTCAGTACAAAAAATGGTAAAATTTCCGTCGCGGAATCATAACATTATATTCATGCACTTTAAGCCTGGCTTGACATTATTATTTATTGTATCGTTTGTAATAAAGAATAGATTTCGATTTGAATTGCAAATTCCCAACAGTCAGTTCAGCTTAATTTTTCGTGGAACTACATTTTAAAATGACTCTTCATATATTGCCTCTTTTAGAGGAAAATTATATTAAATGCTGCGCATGTTCTGTAATCAGCACAGAAAGCAGATTTGTCATGAAATTTATTTCCGATTTTTTTTTGTACACCATAGGATAGAGGAATTCGAGCTGGGTTCAAATTTGTATTCTTCGATTTTTTTGGGAACTTTTTTCGGGTGGGAAAAATCGAAATACTCATAAGCGGTTAAAAATCCTAAAAAGAGCTATTTTTCGGAAAATCCTGCCGCTTTTTCGCGCTTTGGTTTTATCGACCGAACCAATGTTTTTTGGATTCAGCATCGAAAACTGAATAGGAAACTGATCTTAGAACCGATCGCCCCTTCACGAAAAAATCCCAAAATACGTCTGGTTCAAAACCAAGCCCGATTTTACAGACTTAACACAAGTCTTGCTAAAGGCCCTAGAGTCAAAGTTTTTACACGGTTCGATTCGCCAGATTTTCTTCTTCAAAAGTACACAGCCAGTTTTTTGAAATTTTTTTCCTGGCTGAGAAAAGTCGACGTTACTGAGAGAAATCGAAATTCCGATCCTAATCCGCAATTTTCTCCATCAGAACTTAACTTTTACGCAATGAAAATATCATATTCAGAATCAGTGTCGAAAATCGAGCCAAATTATGTACTTTTTTTATCTTATTCAATCACCTTGCTTTTTTTGGAATTTTTGCGCGGAAGAAATACTGAAATTTTCATCAAAAAATGAAAACCAACGAAAAAATTTGAAATTTATATCATCCGACTTGATTTTCGACGCTGATTTCGAATATGATATTTTCATTGCGTGAAAGTTGAGTTCTGAAGGAGAAAATGGCGAATTAGGATCCGAATTTCGATTTCTCTCAGTAAAGTCGACTTTTCTCAGCCAGGAAAATAAATTTCATGATAAGTCTGCTTTCTGTGCATCTTACCTTC
>CAJNOQ010005419.1:0-15361 GCA_905250885.1 Didymodactylos carnosus | reverse complement strand
GCTCTATCTACCTGCGTAATACTGATTTTCTCCGGTGAAAAATGACTTAAATATGCTCAAAATATCTGAAAAGTTTTAGGCGATTATCAGAATTACCCCATGTGACTCTATGAGAAACTTTTGTTTTCACTCATACAAAATAAAATATTTTAACCGATCGTTGTACAATTTCTTCTTGATTAGAGAAACAAAGCGGGATGTGGAATGTGATTCTGCAGCAAGGGATTTTTCATTGCATCAGACAATCCCTTCATGTGCGTGGTGTTTTGTGGATTCAGTTCAGTCTTTAGAAAAAAAGAATATTCGTTCCGTTTGGAATGAATATACCATGACCACGAGACGAGAAAGATGAAGATGACGAAGATAAAGATAACGCACATTTTGTTCACCTTTTTGATCCGTTTATCTTTTATAGGCAGGATAATAATTCATCCCCACGCAAATAAGCGAAATGTTTCTGTGTTTTCGTTCTATCATAAAAAATGCGTCTGAATGTCGACACATGCACCACATTAAAATGTGCTGTACGCTAAGGCCCTAGTATATAGAAGATGACAAAAGACTATAACGATAATAGAAAGAGAAAAGTATAGAACAAGATAGTGAATCATAATTGGTGATACAGTCTATAATTATCAGTGTGTACTACAGACTGATAGTGGTCAGTAGGAAAACAAATTGTTATACCTCGCCTTAGAATCCATCTGCAGTCAGCCTGCAGGGCAGGGCAGTGCAGAAGTTTACACCCTCAACATCTACCTGTGCAGAACAAAATATTTATTTGCTAACCTGCAAACTGCAGCGCGGGTAAATTTTATTTTGTCCCTGCGCGGTACCGCGCAGGGGTGAAAAATTATGCAGGTGATCAGCTCTGATAGAGAGCCAATAATAGAACCGAATTTCTGATATTTTGCCTCGACATTTCCTAGAAGAAATGGGCGTCTGTTATGTCTAAGTTTTGAAAAGAAATTGTTTTCATTTATCTCTTCCTCCTATTTGTTGCTTTTAGCTTTTAGGTTTTGAGCACATGATTAACTAGAGAAATGTTTCAGATCGCAATAACGTCATTTTAGTTTAACTCTCGCTCATCCTTGAGAGAAAAAATCGAACTGCGAAAACATAGTTATTTGTAAAATGCATGATTCCGTAGCGAAAACGTGACTCTGTAGCGATGATATTTTAGTTATTACAGCGTTAATTTCGAAGGTAAAAAAGATTTTGCTTTTAATCGATAGCCTGATGGACTTTTCTACAACATGGCCAGCAAAGTTTTCACGTAAAGAATAGAGATTGGTAAGAATTTAAGCATGTTATCTTTTAAATTGACTGAGAAACTACAGTCAGAAGCGGAAAAAACGTGATACCATTACGATTATTATGGCCGAGAAGCACTATAAATAAATACAAAACTCAAAATCTGTTCAAAATCTTTTTCACATAAAACTGAATAACGGCAAAACTATAGCTTCAATTTAAAATTCAGCGCGGTTAGGGACTTATTACGACTTTTAGCTTTGATTTCAGACAAAATCGCGATTTTCATTGCTTAATCTGAGAGATAAATCGTTTTGATCATTGTAGTGCTGACATCTCACGAGAGTAGTCAGAGTATGCGAAAATTAAAATTTTATCAGCATACTTTTCGATGGTCACTGTTTACTAAAAGTTTGTTCCAGATTTGACTTGTAAATACCGCATACACTGTAAAAAATAAAGTGTGTTACTAGATGTGTAAATCCTCTAAACGTTCACTCGACATCGAAAACTGTGTACCTTCTCGTAATGGTCAGTCTCAGTGTATAAACCCATGTGTTTATTATTAATTAAGGTATTAATCGCTTAAATATCGGCGCCTTTTTCGTGACTTGGTGTGCTAGGATTGAATCCGCCTATGAGAAATTTCTGTTGTTGCTTGTTTTCATTGTTTTGCACTTTTATTGACTTTCTTATGATAGTGCCGACTACTCGGATTCTCTTCATCCGATTGATCGGTTTGAGATACTGCCTGAGCTCCAGTTGTTCATCAGGACCCTCGATCCAAACACTGACCCTTGTTGAAACAACGAATCAGCTCTGAGAAGAACACGAAGAACACTCTGGGCGCGTCTCCCAAAAAAATTAATCTGAAAGAAAAGATTAAACCGAAAAAAAGAGGCAATTGCCGTCGAAATTCATATTTATTATATCAATATACTTGGTCAGCTGCAAAAATAAAATGATGAATGCCTGGAAAACCAAAATCGGCAACTAATCACGGTGAGTCGCCGATTAGAGAAATCGCGACTTGCAAAATAATCAACGTTTAATCGCGATATACAGAACAGTCGTCGACATATTGCAATTAAACGTCGACTATTCAGAAAAGCGCGATAATAGCCGATTTTTAAACAACATTGAAGGCATGAGAAGAGCTAGGTGTGTTAAAAAGATTTCTTATTTTCCATTTTTCTCCCGAATTATTGCATAATTTGGAAAAATAATTTCAAAATCATAATTATCATCTTCGAAAGTATATATGTTGTCAATTCCAGCAAAAACAGATAAGAAAAAAAAGTAAAAACAAACCATCGTCGTATAGTAGATTTGAACAACCGATAACCAATCTGATGTATTTCCAGCAGAGATAGTTTAGACAAGTAGACTATATTATTCGTCTCAGTGTATAGAGCCAGATAGTCACTTCTTAGTGTGTACTTTACACACTTACGTCGTGCATTTAATTCGGTCACTGGTAATGGACTTGGCATTCACTTTATGTGTGCCATTTACACACTTTATTTTTTTTCAATGTAGGCTCCTTACAGAAAGGACCTTTAGCTCTAATAAATATGTCTGACCACCATTCTAAATCTTCTATAAAATTTTTGTTTTAGAAAAGAAAGCAAGAACGTTTTTGGTGACACATTTTGCTTTTTGAAAATTGTCGCAATGTTTGTACTCTCTAGGCTTCTCGTCTTCAAACACAAAGACTAAGGCTCATGCATATTTGATACACGGAGAAAGTGTGTTTACCATTACTTAGACACTATACGTTACGCAAACTGAGATAAGACTACTTTGCTTTTGATGTTTCAATTACGGAAGGTTCCACCTCTAAACAAATTTGCACCAAAGCAAAATTCCATCAAACCAAAAATCTAAAGTCGTTTTTTAAAGTTGAAATATAGCCTGCACAATTATACATATATATCACTCCAACGATTGCCGTTTAAAATACTAATTTCAACTTCCAATATACAGTATATGTAAAATTGGTTTAAAACTGTGAATAAAGATTTCATAATTTAAATTAAATTTTCTAAAGTGTTTTTCGATTAAATGTAAATGATAACAGTAACAGCGTACAATGACATCGAAATTAATGTATAAGTTTTATGATTTATTTGATTGACTGATTAATGTTCTAGTATCGACAAAGAACAAATTCTAAAGAATAGAATTTATTTAATGATGTGTGAGATATTCAATTTGTCTAATCAAGTATAGAATCAAAACAAAATTGTGTTTTTGATCATATTATCATTTTTGTGTTCAATAAATATCACCTGCATACACGTGGACACATGATTGAATATTTGTATCAAGGTCACATTAATTCTATTACATATTAGAGAAATTACTGTTCATAGTAATAAATACATCAAAGACATTCTCTTAAATACAAAATAGAGCAACTAATCTTTCTTCTAGACAATATCCTATGCATTTCTTATCTATTTTCTACAAGGATTTTATTGGATCTTAAAGTTAGGATTCTGGTACGGAATAAATATGAAGTGTGTAGGATCTTGCTAGAATTAAATCATTACACTTTCTTGTTAGGGTCCCATTCCGATCTTAACAGGATTCTAGCCAATTCCAGCCTGTCAGGTATCCGAATTTCATTCAAATCCTCCCTAAGAGTGAGCTAAATTTTGAAAGGATGGTAAAAGAATTTCTCCAAGATCTTCTCAAGAAATGTATAAGCTTCTTAACAGGCTCTGAAATTTACGTCAGGGTTTGAAACAAAAACAATTGCTTCTCAGGGGCATATGAAACAATGGTTTTAGTGTAGGAAAATCTCATTGCGTTGGAAAATAATGTCTCTGGTCTCTGGTATAGCATCTATTTTCAATTATAAATAAGAAGGCTTCGACATTACTGCAGACTGATTTCCTATGGTATAATCTCAAAATTTGACCTAAAGCACACAACATTTTCAGACAAACGGTATTTGTAAAAATGTTTCGTATGACACCAATTAAAGCATACAAATAATAAAAATTTTCCATTGACTTTTTCTTGTTCTACAAATATGACGTTTCATTTCATCTTTGAACTTGTTTTTTCTGAGAATATGTTTGTGTCTGTCTCATTTAACATTGACTATGTACACGAAAGGATTAAAATTCAAAGACAAAATCATGTTCATCTATGTAATAAAAAATCTGCTCTGTGTTACATCATCACACTGATGACGATAAGCCTTTTCAAGAAGTATTTTTTCTTCTAGTGAATATGAGATCAGCTATAATGACCACATATTCGTGTGTATGTGTGCTGTATGAGTAGCGTGAAAAGACGCGGGAATGTTTGATCTTATTGATCACATTTCCGTTTCTTATTTGGAAGATGAGACGTATGCACTTGACAAATGAGAGGACAATAGGTCAATGGAAAGGAAACGTTTAATGGTACAGCAAGCAATTTGAGCGTAAAAGAAGAAGAAGAACGCTAATTTCACTTTTAAAAGAAGAAAGAAATAATAACAATACGGTTTTTATATTGTTGTTTTTCTTTGATTGTATGTATACACCTGCACAAAAAACAACGTCTTATTGGACGTATCATAAAAAATAGAATAATAAATTGACTTTGTTCAAAAAAAAATTAGTGGCAAGTACTTCCAACCTGGTTCAAGATAATTGCATAATTTTTGGTTTACAATGCTCGAGTTTCTTCTTGTGTTTTCAATTGTCTGATGTATGGATATATGTGGAAAGCAGGAGTAATAAAAACTTATAATCGTAAAATAAAGACTATATTACAAAATAATCTAAATTTCAAGAACCATTGATCATTAAGTTTTGTGAAGATAAATTAAAAATGTGATTAAAATATCAAAAAATATTCCTTGTACATCTTCGCATTAGGAAAAGTATTTTGATCTTGCAATGAATGCAAAGATATTGATAAAATAAAATATCTTCAATTAGATAATCATTTGTAAAATGTCTTTCATTTATGCTTGGAATGTATAGTCTATTTAGAGTAGTCACACATAGTTTTGATTGAGTATCAATGAATGGAAACGATTTAGATCGTTATCTGATAGTCAATAACGTAATATTTTTATTTTTTATTGTCATTTAGTGTTATAATTGTTCTTATTCTCTCTCCTTCTCTCTCTCTCTCTCTCTCTCTCTCTCTTTTTCTCTTGCTACTAGCAACTGCTATCTTTCTTGATCAAGCTCAACTATTGTAATTTAATAGTGATGATAGTGAGTTGAATACTGTGAGACCACCTATATGACGATAACTCGGACACAATGTTCGTCATTTATTGGAGAACATCAGGGGTCACTCACACGTACACATACACACGAGCAAACGGTTCTTAGCAACAGACAATAATGATTAATACTAAAGATTATAAAAACAAAACAATGATAGACCAGTTCTGATACTTCCTGCTACAATCACCACTGAAAGACATTCTTTTTTACCTATTAGAATAGTGATCCGCAAAATCCTGTTATCATAAAGTTTGGTGATCAGATTCGACGAGTCATATTAATCTGATGTTTTAACCTTATACACCAATATAGGAAAATCTCTGCCTAAGAACAACGACAGACTGTCTACTGCTTGATTTAAACGATTTTCATCTTTAACTAGGAGCACTATGTTGAAAAAGAGCTATTGAATATTGTTCGAAGAGCATAGTGGAAATCTGTGAGATCTCGGAATGAGTAGTAGATATGAATACAATAGAAGTTTAAAGAAATTATATCCAACAATCTCAACATATTATTTCAGAATTGATCGTCAGAAAGTAAATATTGTCGTATGAAATATCAGCATTGACAAGAGTTCAATAATGTTCAATTATTCATGCGTGTGTGTATAAAATATGATTAACACACACTTCAATGTCACATTTTATTCTCTTTCTATTATCACTGAATGAAAACAATTGTCATGTTCGAGAAAGAGAAAAGAAGCACTCGCTGTGAATAATTAACCGTACATATATCAACTTTATGTATTGTACATATACCTAAAAAGAATTTTTCTCGTTTCTATGCAAAATTCAGCAATTGGATGAAAAAAAAACATTTTTTGTGATTGGGTCTCGTTTTTATCGGAATGATATGAAAAAATGTGTATATTTATTCATTTCATTTCACTTTTCTATTTTCATTATTTCTGACATGAACTATACAACGTCACATACAATGTCATCCTACTCAAATTCATCTTCATCGGAATCATCAACCAATGGTGGTATAACGCGTCCAAATAGAGGTGGAAGAAAACAAATTAAAACAGGTACTTTTTAATATTAATTTCTATACGCTTATTATAGTTTTTCCTAAACTTATTTTGACCAAAAACGCTTAATAAACTGTCAAAGTTTCCAGTTTTTCAATGTAAAATGTCCTTCTAGGAACATCAAAACGTAATGCTCGTGAGCGTAATCGTGTTCGACATATTAACACATGTTTCGATATTCTTCGTCAACATATACCTCATGAACGAGCAAATAAAAAATTATCAAAAGTCGATACATTAAAATCGGCTATGAATTACATTGAAGATTTACAACGATTATTAGGTAAAGATACAATGCTAATACGAACACATCATGATTTTGAAAATGAAGAAGATGATAATTATCGATATTTACCGATACCTACAAATGACTTTTGTATGAATTATCGTATGAACGAATGTTTAAGACAACAATTTCAAAATGGAAAAGAAAACCAAATGGAAGAAACATATACGATAGATCAACATAGACAAGACCAACAATCATTAAATATGATGACTCTGATGAATACGACAAAACATGAAGTATGGGATTGGGGTGATAGCTCAACAAGTCAATAAACTACATTGTTAAGGTATGAAACATTTTCTTTATAGTTTTGTTCTGTTTTGGTTTAACGGTCATGTTGTTCGTCATATACATCCGACGTTTGTGTTCGAATTTCGACAGTGGTAGCTCTTGAGCTAATGTTGACCACTTTCAAAGCTTACCGACTACTGAGCAAGCATCGACCTACATGAAAGTGGCAAGTTTGACTTGCTAGTAGCCTACATTGACAACGGTAGACAAGTTCTTCTTCTTTCCTATAGTTATGTTTCGGATTGAGTAAAAGAGTCAAACGGTTTTAATATTTTAACTTCTGAAAAGTCATTTTTGAATTGAAGGTATACATTTTTTTGACAGAGACTGTATCTCATTCTAAAAATGATCATTAGTTAAATAGAAAACTATACGATAATGGACAATGCTATTTGTTTTAAAATATCTTTAACAAAAAAAAGTACACATCAGTTTGATTATGGTAGAATGACTTAATAATCAAACTGAATAAAATGATTATCTAGTTTTCCCGATAATAATATCGCTTGTCTTTGCCTATAACCGGATGTGTCCACATACTGTGTTAATGTTGATTAGTTATATTTTGTTTTTTTTACTTGGTTATGAAAGGCACATATTGTTCTTCTCGACTCCTACTGTTTGAAAACATATATTAAGAGATACGTTAATGAGTTTAGTTGATTGGAAATTATTCTCCATTATTTATTGAGACAGTTGCTTATGTCCACACAGTAGGAAGGTTAGGATGATGTCAGAACATGATTGAAAGAAAGATGGGAGGAGTAATAATTATACCTATATCTTTAATCAAACTTATGCACGACATAATTTTTCTTTTAATTTAGATTATTCACAATAAAATACAATACCGGTGATTACATTATGCTTCCCTAACTAATTTTATGTATGATATGATATTTTGTAAAAATTATACTGAGAATTATATGTACAGAAATAAAGATATACAACTCTATATGACAATTATATTAAGCAAAGATAATGATTTCCGACTATTGGGAGATTTTTAAAAAAAATATTATGGAAGAAAGATACTAGTGGTTGGTCTACTAGTAATGTTAATGGATGAAGTATATTTGCCTTTGTTATCACAAGACAATAAAAACCGTAGCGTAGAAATACTGATAAAAGAAATAAACACAGGAAAGGATGAACGAGACAAAAAAAAATTAATGTGTCAACGAATCGGGAATAAACCGAATACATAGACACAATATGAAAACAATTTGATAGAACTATTAAAAAATATTCGCAGAGTTTGAATTAGGAAGGCTCACCAAATTTATCGACTTTTCTTCAGTTTTCAGTTGTTAAATAGAAAAACAAGTTTTTGATTGTTATTTTTGGAAGTGAAGGTAAAAACTACGCAAAATATGTTAACATTTCTTCTTGACGAGAACCTTGTGTTCTCTAAAGCTATAAGAGAAAATCGTCTCACACATAATTTTGTAAAATTATACAAATCGAAAGTATGTTCTACCAGCAGTGAAATCACTGAAATAAGGTGAATATAGAAGATTCTTTTTCTCTGACACAAAGTTAGAAATAATGATATGAGCAAGTAGGTATTAAGTTGGAGTCAATGCGATACAGTGGGAAGAAGACTGGATGTAGTAAATAATGTGTATTTCAGATTAGCTGTCGATCTTCGTAAGCTCTAGCCAAACTTGATAAAAAAACTTTCATATTGGTGTGGCAAGAGACAGCTTTTTTTTACACTTTCGTCTATAGATAAACAGTGGACGTTGCTTTACTGTATTATTATTATTATTAGAAATCACACAAATCAAATATTAAAAACTAAATTGAATTGACGTCTGAAACTTTTAAATATAAAATCTAATATTATAACAAAGATGTATAGTCATAAAAATTGTCTATAGAACAGATCTTTTTACCAGTCTTCAACGCAATCACTTTCGTGAAGATTTGTGAGAGAACAGCCGCTTGTGCAGTTTGAAATTCTGCATCTATTGATACATGTATACATACGACATCAATAATTTCGGTACATCAACGTTTGAAGAACAGCTGTAACGAACATTTTCTTAACGTTTTAACCCATTGAGGACGGGATACCCATATATGGGCATCCAGCCCGTCCACAAGACGTTAGGCTTTATGAATTAGAAATAAATAAGCGCATATGACTAAACACCACTAGATATTTTAAAAAATTCTACATCTTTCATTGATAGAACCAAGTTTTCGAGTTAAAGTCAAACAAATATTTTGATTGTGAAGTTGACCAGGTAGACATCTTATCTTTTAGCTATAAAACAACGGCAATTGGTCGTATAACGAAAAACTTCTAAATAAAATCTATAAAAAACATTTCCATTCAACATCAACACGAAAATTTTTCGACAAAATGTTTTAATTATGCAGAATGACAATTTCACATAGTACATAGTTTTTACATGTGTGAAATTTGATAAAGAAACATGAAAATAATACATATGATCAAACTATACATTGTAGCTAGGAGGATAGAGCAATGACTAAGCCACATCAGTATTACTCGATTTTCTGTTTAGACATGTTACCTTTGTCTATCAATGTTTGTCTATAAAGTTTTCTATAATTGCCACAATAAGTCCTAATACTTTGTTCAGTGGCTTTTTTTTGTCATATATCACTGCGCAGTTAAAATAAATTTTCAATAAAATTCAAACATAAATAGTTTTTTGATTCTTAAATTAAAATATTTTGATCATACGATTTAGAGCGCATCGTCATTTAACACTCATTAAAAAGTGTTTTGAAATCATCAGTTATAACCATCACATTAATCTATTGCGGTTTAGTCTTATTTGTGTTAGAAGGTACAATCACTTTTCTTTTCGAATATACAATTGATAATTAATAATAAACATTTTGAATCTTGTTTTCACATCATCTCTCTATTCTTTGAGTTCAATGATGTTTAGCTCAATTTATTATATTTTTCTTGAATTGACTTCTTCTTTCAGATTACATGTACTCCACCTACAACTCATGAATATAATGAGGTGTATATTTGTCTTAATTAGACAGGATATTAACGATTTTTTAATTTATGTATGCGTATGTGTGTCACTCTTTTGTTGACTATGTAAATGAAAAAAAAAAAATCTTGTTGATGAGAAAAAGGCATTATATTTAGATTGAAATATGATAAGTATAGAGAAGGGAAACAATATCATAGCTGCTATTATTTCCGTTAGATTAATCAGGCAAATTTTCTGTCTTAGTCGTTCGATACCATCATTGAAAAATTAGTATTGATGTTGTTATTAAAATAGTTTTCGTACACATAGCATAGAAGACGAAAAAGACGGCAGAGTTAATGATTTTATAAACGAGATGTTGATTTGCAAGCGACACCTTTTTCCATATAATACATGTTTTCATATAATACATATGAAAACATACTATTGATCTATAGCTTGATTACTTTATTTTAAAGGAAAAAATGAATATAATCATGATTTGGTTATTATTCTTCACTAAGAAACAGAAGACATGGCTTAAAATACTACTGACCATGAGATTTTAGTGTTAATATTATTTTCAATATTCAATTTCCGTTTTAAACATCCTGCATGTGCATAATAGATGGCCAAGGGTTAGTAGATCTTTAATAGAATGATAAGTGTGTATAATGAATATGTATGCATGCACAAACATACTATTAAAATGTTGATTTTAAAGTTCTTCTCATTGAATAATGAACATGGAGGATCAATGTTTAAGTATTTAATTTCTCTCCTTCCTTTAATAGCTGCTAGTAATAAAACAATAATATAGACTCATTGAAACACTGGTCATCCAATAATAAAACAGTTTTATAAGCTGATTAGATGATGATGATCAAGATTGATTTCTAAAATAACGGAAGCCAACAAAAAAGAATTCATTTCTATTAATATAGAGTGTTTAAAACGACCTTTTAATCCCATCTCAAAATAGAGGGCACGATACGAATCCATAGTTTAATATGAAATGCTACCAAGAGGACTAAATATGAAATGTAAAAGTATTGTCACCCTATAGGACCTTCCTCAAATTGAAGAACCCTCATGCTTTTCGAGTTCATCACGTACAGGCTAAAAGAAAAGATTCGTGCATGCCTATCTTTAACTATCATTGTGCTATTTTTTTCTCACAAATCGGCACTAGGTATGCACCAGTTAAAAACTGGTGTTGAGGCAGCCGGAAGAATTGTTATACGTCAGTGATCACGATTCACTCAGAGCTGAAACGTCTCATCTTGTTGAAATATGTTTGTTTTTCAAAATGCATTTGTTAAAAAAATCCAAAATTAATTCCAACAAAAGTTAAAGCATTCTAAAATGCAATAAATCTCAGCAAATCTTTTGACAACTACGTAAGCACCAGTTTTTCACTAGTGTTGGGGCATCCAGGAAAATTGCCATGCATCGGTTATCAAGATTCACTCATAGCTGCGGAACGTCTCATTTTCTAGAAAAATGTTTGTTCTACATTAACAAAATTCCAAAAATATTTGTAACAAAACTTAGAGCATTCGAAAATACATTAAATCACGGAAAAAAAAATCGTTCGATCAGTTTTTGGGCTGAGATTTACTGCGTTTTAGAATGGTCTAAGTTTTGTTAGAAATAATTTTGGAATTTCTTTTAACGAATGCATTTTGTAGAACAAACATTTTTCTACAGGATGAGACGTTTCACAGCTCTGAGCAAATCGTGATAACTGATGTATAGCAATTCTCCCGGATCTCCCAACACCAGTTTTTAACCGGTGCATAGCTAATCGGCACGGCACATAACTCTACTACCGTGGAGTGAAATCCCGTCGCGAAATTTGGTCGGTTTGTTCTTCTTATAGTTTTTCAATTAAAAAATTGCTGGAAATGCGCAGCAGAGCAAACTGTTCTGTACAAAATAGTATATATCCAGACTCTGTGTAACCAATCGTTTAAAAATATCAAGAAAATACCCAACGCTACTTTTCTAAATTAACGCTAGAAAAAGATGATCTATGAATTATTAAATGACAGAGCCACGAGATACTTTATTTTATACAGAACAGTTTGCTCGCTTACACATCTCTAGCAATTCTTTTCGTTAGAAACTATAAGAAGAACAAACTGACAAAATTTCGCTATAAGATTTCACTTCATGGTAATTATATCCCCACACCGTATCACTAGTTTGCAAAAAACATTCTTGCACGATGGGAATCACCCATGCCACGAAAAAATACGCACAAAATAACTTATATGGTTAATCGGTTACAAAATTGCAAGTTCGATTAAGGAGTGACCTACACTGTAAAAAATAAAGTATGCCCACTATAACGGGCACACTATAGTGTGTTTTTCTCCAAGTGTGCATTTCAAATCCAAATGATGTGCAGTTGCTTAAATGAGCAATTTCCAGTGTGTTCTGGGCACACTGAATAGACTATCTTCAGTAGGTATTTTGAGTCCAAAGTGATGTGCAATTCTATCGTGCCCACACTTTATTTTTCACAGTGTAGAAACAAAAGGGAAACAGATGATTTAAATCAGTCGAAAACCACCCAAAGTTAATTGATTTTCAGTGATTCTCTGTGATTTTCAATGATATTCAGTCATTTCCGATGATCTTTCATGTGGTGAAAATCGGAAAAATCCAAAAACCAGGTGTTTTCCCTTTGCCTAGAAAACAGGATTTTTTCTAGAACTGAATATAAAATTAGGCTTAAAATATGAAACTCATCAGCTTTTTATTAAGCGGTAAAACTAATCTGAATGGACGAAAAATCAATCGAAGTTCCTATGCATATATAATCGAAGTATTTGAAATAAAAATATTTCATCGTATATTCTGGTGTTTTTCTTTGAGCGTCTATGAGTAGAAAACTCAATATAATCAACGGCACAAGAAAAACAGAAATACTCTTGTCCTCTATCTTTCTCAGCAATCAGCATTTTATCTTGACGATATTAGATCTAAGTGCATATTACAGTTACCAACTAGTCAAGTACAATATTTTAAGACATGTGACAGCATTCGCCCGTAGAGGATTAGAGGATTACCGTATACATTCTTCACTAAGCAGGCAAACATCGACATGTTTATCATCTTTGACTTAGAATGCCGCTTTGTGTCTCAAAATGATATTTTTATTAGAAAAAACATATTGTACGAACTCTTAGTTTTTGACCAAAAATAGATAAGCGAGAATCAATTAAAATTTTACATAGAAAAATTGCCACATCATTCGAGTGCAGTTTTCAATGCTAATTCTGAATGTAACATTTGTTTCAATTCAAAATGCTTTGGAAATGCACAAAAAAAAAAGAATTTTACCTCAAAATCATTATATTTTAAAGCATCTTGTGTGAAGTTAAGAAAAACTTTGAAATAAGATTATTTTATTATCAAACACTCATCAAATATATGAAAATTTATTTTCAAAATCATTCTTAATCTGTAAAATAAAAAATAATATTTAAACTTAATGATCATTTTGTAGCCTATTGTCTAGAGTGAGCGTTTTTCCATCGTAGTGATTCTAAAACAAAAATTTCAGTTTGAAGAAAAAGATAGGTGACATTTCGGAATTTACTATTCACTAAAAGAAATTAAAGAACGAACACTTTTACCTTTCGCCTAAATGTCCACCTACGTTAATGCTCACTGTATTAAATGTAATTGTTAACTTCTCTAATTCTTTCGAAATTTTAGGAGAAGTTTCACATAATTCTTCTGAACTTTTTATTTCTTAGAACAAATGAGAAAGTCCGGATCTTTGAGTGTGCAATTCCTTTTAGAAATGCTAACTACTAATGAACGATGTGAGTTTAGAGTTTTTTTGAGATGGCGTTAAACACTCCTCTTACTGAGCAGCTTTTCACTGATAAATGATTTATCAATATATTCTGTTATTCGCTATATATTTTTACCAAAACCTTTTGACATCCATTGATTTTCAATTAGCAGTACCGTCAGCTCTTTAGTATTATATTTTAATATTAGTTATTAATGTTAGATAATCGAACAACACGTGTTGTTGCTTTTTACCAAACAAGACAAAACGTTTCGTCTTCAAATCAAAAAATGTCCCATATAACACGGAATGACACTGTTCTTTTCGTTGAACAACTATGTTTATCGTCGTTTTCCTTGGGTTCCACTCAAAATGTGATATGTTTGGCGGTTATATTGGTTTTGACATTAGTTTTCTTATATGAAATATACAAGCAATTTTCGAGTGTAATCCGATTACACTCGACAATATCAAGTTATTGCAGTGATCCACGGGGTTTTGGTAATCGATTTTTATTGTGTATCACATTTCTTGCGTCATATACATTAACGAACCTAGTCGATGATGAATACTCCTTGGCTAAATTAACCGCTAGTCAATTAGAAGACAAGGGAAAATATATTCTTCAAACTGGAGTGAATATGATTTTACCACTGGTAGGAGTATTTTATACAAGAGGCAATGGACTCGTACAAAATACGTCCTTTAACATAGGTTTAAACTTAAAAATGCCAATTATTATTAGTGAACTCCTTCATGTTTTTTCAGGACAACTATGGGTAGGAGTATTGACACTTCTAAATATTGAATACGGAATGAAATTAGTTGCAGAAGATCATAAATTTGCATATGCTTACTTGATATGTTCAGTACTAACAGTAGTTTTCGAAATCATCTATATTCTATTGCAAGTGGTAATCAGTATCAATAATTCAGAGCATGTTGATCTTGATAAATATTATTGTCCGGATTGTTCAACAACCGATCATCAGCCTCAAATACAGGTCAATTCGATTGAACAAAAAGTATTAGACAATAATACTTGTACTCGATGTCTTAGATGTGACCCAAAAGCTGCACCTACCATCGATGAAACATTTGGTAAAACGGAATTAAAAACTCCCATTGATTTTCTAGTCAAAGAATGGAAAAGTAATTGGTTAAGATCATTATTTTATTCATGTTTTGGGAACGTTCAATATCCAACATACATCCAACTCCATGCAATGAGTTTTATTTTTGAAACAATTGTGTTTGGTAGTACCGCTGCTCTGGCACTCGTAGGAACACTGATGAGAAAACAGGTACATTGCGAACTATTGGGATTTTGACAGAATATCTTTTTGTAATGCTTGGTGATGGTTCATCTTTTCTTCTCTGAATATTCTTCTAGAGTTAAGTGAAGCAGAAAAACTGTTCTTTAAACAAAATGATTCCTGTTTTCAAAAAGCTTAACAGAGCGACACT
>CAJNOQ010005418.1:0-15363 GCA_905250885.1 Didymodactylos carnosus | reverse complement strand
ATTTTTGGTAGTAGAACTCCTTAATATCCATCATTAGTATAAATTTCATTGATAAACGTTGCTTCTTTGCCGAGATAAGGGGCACAGAAGACGAAAAAATGAAATTCCGTAACATTTGGCCAAGCCGTGATGCATTGTAGCACCTTCAAAATACATTCTCAATTATCTCAATGAACACGAAATTCTATAGCAGTTCTTATTTAATCCAATGTTTTAAAAAGTGAGTGCCATAAAAGTATTTAAATCAAATACTGGAGGTAGGTATGAGTAGAGATTTTTTTCATGATCTTGTTAGTTTTCTAAATTTTGATCGAAATCTTGATCAATTTGATCGAACAAGACCTTGGTATACAAAATTTCTCGGAATCATTACTGATGTCGAGCAAGCATTTTTCTATAGAATGGAACGTTGATGAACTCTTTGCGTTCTTAATTTTACAATATCACAGACGTTTTAGGATAATCACTGCATTTGAGACCAGATTCTCACGCACTTTACCTTAAGTGTTGTTCCGCTGACCATATGCAATTAATTATGTATGGCGGAGTAGAGCATCGGCAGCTACATCCACTGGTATCTTTTTGAGTTGTCATCAAAGCTTATTTAGAGGAGAAAAAATTTGTACTACGTATGGATTAAACGATTTTCTGCTACTTTTCACAGAAAGCCTTTTAATTCCATTGACTATCAGTCTATGATCCTACCAAACTTTGCTCTTGTGTCCATACGCATTTATGACGGACGTTCATATACATAGTCAGATAAACGTATGCATAGTCACGTGCGAATATGTCATGGACGCACACGTAAGAGGTATCTTTTATGAAAAATAGGAGACATTTGTTATACACAGCACACATTTTTCAGCATTTTATTCAAAAGTCAAAATTCTTTTTCTACATTAATGAGAACTGATGAAAACTTAAAAGCATGTCTGAGCTAAATAAAACCTAATAACATGTCAATATGTTATTATTATTTTTATATTATTATTATATCATTTATTCTTTCTATTGTTAATTTCGATTTCAGGTATCTATTTTGTTTCCTTTTTTTGTTTCTGTTAACGGCAATGCATTAGAGTTATATATAAAACATTTTTATGATGTACTCAGTAATTCGGCAAGCTTTATTATTAATATATTTTAAAATAATCATTGAAAACATAAATTGAGTAAAAAATTTACAAAAAGAAGTTCATCTTGAGACGGATATTAAATGTGAACGTTTACATGCACGATGGAAAAGTTGACTGAATAGCAAGCACGTATCTGATACATTGAAAAATAAAACAATATGCTTAATGATCAGAAACAATTAAATTAGAAAATACATAGAATAACTGGTTTATCTATCTACAAGACATAGAGATCTCTAATTCTGCTAATGATAATGGGTGATATGACAATGTCAAGCATAGTAATGATCAACATAAAACATGGATTTTCTTCCTATCTATTATTTTATTTTGTCGTTGTAACTGACGGAAACAACAATTTCAACAAGACAATGGAGAATAATATTACAATAGAGAATAGTGATGAAGAGAATTATATTCCGTATACGAGGGATTGAAATTCGATCAATAAAATTTATTTTGCTATTACGATTTAAAATAATTAGTTTAGCATATACAATTTGTATTTGGACAATTCTTTCATGATTATACTCTCTACCCACGGAGAAATTTTTTGAATAAAGCCGCGGTTAACCGCGATACAAAAACCCTCGGCTTTTGCCTGTTTAAACAAACCGCGGGAGTCAGACCGTTTATTAGGTTTTTACGCACCGGCCGAAATCGCGGTTTTTTTACAAAAACGATTTTCTTGATGGTATCATCGATATCTGTTCGTTTTCCGTCCTCCGTCTTTCTTCATTCTACATTTGTTTCTATAGCTCTGACCGCGGTTGCCCCGGTTCTTATCACTGCATCCATACACCGCGGGTGTTGCTGCTATTACTGTGCGGTTAGCCTACCTGAAACCATCAATCTTTCATAGTCCTTGTATCAGATTCGAACTCCTTACCTTTGATTTGCTTGTCCAACATGTTTCCATTGAGCCATCTCGAATTGTTTATACAATGACCAAAACTGATGTCACATCTTGCCGATTTAAGCGTTTTAAGTAAGAAACATGTGGGAGATGGCCAGGGATATCAGATCCAAAGCAAGAAAATCTAAAAGACCTGAGAGAAAAAAAGTTCAAAATCGAAAAATCAATAGACCTTTGAGGGTGAGGGTAGAAATTAGGAAGAAAAAGTTCAAAAAATCAGAAATTTTCTGTCAAAATCAGAAGATCTGGGATCCCTCTCACTCGCGGTTCATTCTCACTAAACTGTATCCCTTTGAAACCACGGTTGCCGGTGGCACCGCCGCAACTTGATTCGATCAAAATGCGGCTTCTCAAAACCGTGGTTTCTCAAACCGCAGTTTGGATCAAAGAAATCGCGGTTTGTCCTTACCGCGGTGAGTCAAGCCGCGGTTAACCGCGTTTTTCGGAATAACATCGCGGTTTGCCACAGAGAAACCGTGATGAGACAAAAAAACCCGGGGTTAACCGCGGTTTTATTCGAAACATTTCTCCGTGGGTATAGACAATTACATAATCATGTCATTTTACTTTTATTGATAATTGGTGTACTAGTCAATACAATAGATGCCACAGTGGTTCTGGACTATTTCAGAAAAGGTACGAAATATCTAAGAAAATATTCTAAGGTTGCAGTAGTTCAAAATTTCACCGTTTTTTATTTCTTGGATTACTTTACATAGACAGATGCATCTCGACGCGTTGAATCTAAAGGTGTATGATTTGTTCAGAAAAAGTTACTTTTTGACGTGGAAGAAAAGATTTTTTCACCTATCGAAATAAATCTCGATTTTCACCCGATACAGTTCTAGTTAGATGATAGAAAATACATTTTCTAAGTCAGTTTTTCACGTCGATTAAGAAAACAAAACTTTCGAAACTTTAGCGCTCATCATTTAAAAATTGTAGGCTCGTTTCTCTAAAACTGGCAGTTTTTCGACTCGCCAATTTTTTCTTAGCTTTTTTTACTGTTTCACCTTCAAAAATATTTTTTTCTGGACAAATCTCAGTACATCGGGATCCATCTGTCTATGCAAAATAATTGAAGAAATAAAAACCGCTGAAATTTTGAATTACCGCAACCTTATGAGACTTCTTAAACATTTCGAACGTTTATACTCTAAAACAGCATGACAAAACTCTGATAGGCTAGGGTTACTTATTGAAAATTTTTATTTGAGTTCTTGCTTTCATTTTAAGCACTGATTTCTTTTCAGGTGGAGAAAAACTCACTGGTTTTTACCATAGAGGACACTCAAAGTGAAAGCAGTTTTTCGGAAAAATAGTAAAAGATCTTGGATGTTTATTTTTCTGTCGTTTTACTCCTTACATCCAGTGTCTTAACATCACATATGCTTATATGGACAAGGTTTATTCCTGTACATTCAATTTCATCTCTGGTTCTGTTCTACCTTCAGAAACAACTAGTCTACAAACTGGTCATTATTGTCTATTTCGGATTTAGATCGACTATACATTTGCTTGTATCAATTATTGTCTAATGTCATGGGCATCGATAAAACGCCATTTATTTGTATTTCATAATTCTCTCACCATCCGTTATCGTTTATATCTTCATTATCTATCATTGTTCTTATGTGCCATTTATCCAATCATATTTAATTCTTATAATATTTTCTTCTATCCATGTCAAAGTGGATTTATATTCGATGAAATCGTTCATTTTCAATCTTGTTATTTGATTGTAAGCAGTAAATTGGCATCATTCGATTGGTTAATGAATGTCTTTGTATCTTGTATGACTATTATATTGTCAAATATTTGTTTATTGATACGTGTTTAAGCACAAAAAAATGAGAATAAACGTCAAATAACATGGCAATAATATCGTAAAATGACCATTCAGCCGTCGTCATTTGCTCTCATTTATCTTGTTATTCATCATATTGAAAATTACCGATTGTATATGCAGCAAAATTACCGATTGTAAAGCTGCTTAGCTGAGCAAATCCTGCACAGATCAGCTGTTGATATATCATGGTTTAATACTTATTAAAAGTTAAGTTAAAGTTAAATTGTCGACAATTGAAAAAATTAGGCTGAAAAACTACTTAGGGCATACCAAAAGTTCGTAGGGTGATACCTTAATACCTTATGATAAGCGTTAAGTAATTTTCTTTCTATATGGTTTGATAGAGAAAAGAATGCTCTATTTTTCTACGCTATTTGATCATACTTCAACTAATTTCATAATGATAAATATTCGATAAGATCTATTTCGTTTGCATACATGCTGGTTGTATTAATATTAATTGTAAAAAATATGAGTGAGTAGTTTTTGGATAACTTTTTTGTTAGAAACAAAATAGAGAATTGCAGTTTTCACCGTTGGAAAGAGAGAGGAGATGAAGACACATCGAATCGTATATTCCAGGATTTCCTGATTTGTTTTTTGTAAGGTTTTCCATTGACTTTTTTAAGAACAAACAAATCTGGTAAGTTATTTACAGTGAATTTGAATTATCAAGTATAAATTCAAACCATGAATCGAAGATCTACAAAGTGCGAAAGGCTGAGATGAATAATATGTGTTCTATTCGAGCCTCTAGTACCATTTCCTAGCGAAATCTATAAAAACCATCACTATTTTTTGCTTTTTCGTTTTTTCATAACAAAACAATTTTTGCAACAGAAAATTGAATAAAAAAAACATAAGAAATCATATTATAAAGACCTATAATATACTGTTCGATGCGTCTTTATCTACTCTTTCCAGTAGTGAAAATCGCAGCTCTCTATCTCGTTTTTATCAAAAGTTATTCAAAAAATACTCATCAGTATTCATATTACCAGCACGTATGCAAACGAAACAGATCTTATCGAATATTTATTATTATGATATTAGTTGACGTATGATCAAATAGCATAGAAAAATAAAACATTCTTTTCTCTATCAAACCAAGTAGAAAGAAAATTACTTAAAGCTTATCATAAGGTATTAAGGTATCACCCTACGAACTTTTGGTATGCCCTAAGTATCTTTACACTTTAAGAAATTTGAAATCGACCGACGTCATCGCCGACGATAGATGAGTCCTATAACAAATAAGTTTTCGCCTTCAGCGATAGGGATGTTGTAATTCTCCTTTGACTTTTTTTCTGAATTGAACAAAGAATGCAGTTTATTTCTATAGACGTTGCCATAGCTACCAGTGAACATATTCCGTCAGTTTATAGGTATTCATATTTTTCACTTGTTCGACACATAAATTTTTCGTCCATCTGAATGACGAGTGATCTATATAAAAATTTATATATTCAGAAAAGTTGTACGAAATATAGTTTATATCTAGAAATGTACTGTATTTCTCTATACAGATGAATGAACTACATACATGCCCTTTTTCATTCAGCGTATTTAAAATATTCTTACAATAACACCAAGGAAAAACCATTCACTATCTCAAAAAAGTGAATATATTACTAATTCGAACAAATGATCGATTTCAAACATCTATTTTTACCTTTCATATTATCGATGTTCATAGCACTATTTATTAAGTTCACTTTAAATGATACTCCTGCAAAAGCCACAGTTTGTTATTATGTAAACTGTACAGTTAGAGCAGTCGGTACGTAATGTCACCACTTACAAGCAACTAAAATATCAATATGTATGAAAACTTTGTATTTTACTGCAAATAACGAGAACTGATGTGC
Source organism: Didymodactylos carnosus (assembly GCA_905250885.1). Lineage (NCBI taxonomy): Eukaryota > Metazoa > Rotifera > Eurotatoria > Philodinida > Philodinidae > Didymodactylos > Didymodactylos carnosus. The sequence goes on along the minus strand of CAJNOQ010005418.1, from coordinate 9,591 downwards.
TATACATTGACCAATTAACTCATGAAGATACTCTTCACGATATGGTTCGGTTTCTTTGTGGTCTGAATCGAGACTCGGTTGGATTCGAAAATTTTTGTAACTGCATTCGCACTAATTATTAGGACTTGGCTTTCACTTAATATTTTCATCAATAGAAGAGTAAATTCTCTCTAAGAAATAATGTACTTTAAGACATCTTCGACTTTAGGTACCAGAAAAGCTTAAGAAACGTAGTAAAATTATGTATTCGGTTGTCAGGTACGCCCTATTATTGGTTATGCGGGCAATGAATTTTTCGTTTTATGATCATAAAAGGTGACAACCGAATAAGGAGAAAGCAAAGCACGGAAGAAGAAAAATGAACTTGAATTGAATCTTAGCCACTTTTGTACGAAGAAAAGGTGTTTTATTTTAGTAAAGAAGGTTCCTGTATGTCAATATTCCTTTGTCGATTAATAGAATATAGTCAATCCTAAAAGAATTTCTGTTATTACTATTGCCTTTTTACAGTTATGGTTTTTTGATTTTTCAAACACAGTGTGCAAATTTTCTGTCGTCTTCTAAAACCTGTAAGATATGCACAGAGGAAACCAGTATAAATGGGAACGAGTTTCCAGATATTTTTCGGCTACAGGAAAATACACTTACAACTAAGACCAGATTTAAATTTTTATTTAGTAAAGGATACTACTGAACGTTGTATTTTGAAATGTACAAAAAAATCACAAAACTTATCAGCTTCATTACTTAACACAAGAGTTCTTTTTCGACTTCTTAAATATCGAATTAAAACAAATTATTTTCCATGATTCACATTATAATAAACTACAACACCAACTGCCACGGGTATTGTAGATGCTGGAAAACTGAATTGTCCTCCTGGCCATACATAAATTACAAAAAAAACCCATTAAGTATCAACATACTAAATAACATTGCTAAATAACATTCAACTAATAGATAAAAGTTGTTTTGAGTAGATACTTTAAACATGAAATAATTGCAGAATATAAAATCACCAATACCAAGCATATAACCGTTCTCACCATAGAGATATACCATACCGATAAATAACGATCGTTTTACATCGTCACAATCCAAGTAACAAAAGGAAATGATTGTAAGTACTGCCTGTAGGATTTTTTGTGAGATTTCTGCCCATAATTCTTTAACACCGAGGAGTTGCAATTACAGTAATCTGTAATTTATTAGGAAACTTGTTTTCAATGTTATTGACAACTTTGAAAAATCGAAAAACATTTTTTCGTGAAACCTCTTAGCTGTATATGATTATATATGCATTATGTGAAAAAGAGACGCGTGTGTTTATAGACGGCCAAAAGTTCAATGGTATTAGAATGTTAGATGTCGACAGGTTCAGTACAAACGTGACTTAACGAGTGGCGCATAAAGAACCGGACTCATTTGTTTTACCTATAACTCAGTCAGTTTTAATCTTATCGATCCAATTTTTTCTCCAAAAGATTCCCCATTCAATTCTCTACGAAACCATGTACTCGTGTTTTTCAGATTCTGCTACAAAAAATTTTTTAATCATGAAAAGTAAAGACCTCCAAAAATTGGTACTTTTCAAGCATCAAAATGGAGAAACACTCAGCAAGATATTTTGGGATTTGAAGGGTACCATTAATCGTACTCGGATTTTTCAATGGTGCAAAATGATCGCCGAGACTGGCTCAACGTCTCCAGGTCGACCCCGTATTATTCGAACAAAAACTACGATTCAAAAAGTTAAAAATCGTTTAAAGCGGAAGAATCGCGTCTCAACTCGAAAACTGGCCAGTGAACTTAAAATTTCAAGAAGAAGTGTGCAGAGAATTTTGAAAAATGATTTAGGATTAACGTCGTACAAGAAAAGAATTGAACCACTACTCACAGACACTCAAAAAGCTAAACGTTCGCAAACTGGGTTCGCAATGTCACAATTTTTCGAAAGAACAATCTTTGATAATTCTTTTTTCTGACGAGAAAATGTTTGATCTCAATGGTATGTACAACCGTCAAAACGATCAAGTCTGGGCTGTGAATCGCGCCGAAGCTGATAAGAATGGCGGCGTTAAACCAAAACAGCAATTTCCACAAAAAGTCATGGTTTGGTTAGGCGTTTGTTCAGAAGGCGTAACTCCTTTGGTTATTTTGGATAATGGCACAGTAAATCATCAACCATATATCGATGAAGTACTTCCTGTGGCTCTAAAGTATGGAAATAACGTGTTTGGAGATAATTGGACATTCCAGCAAGACGGTGCCAAGTCTCAAATTCACCAACTTTCTCAAAAATGATGCAATGATCATTTTCCTGGACTTATTGACAAAGATCATTGGCCCCCGAATACTCCCGACTTGAACCCTTTAGACTACTCTATCTGGGACGAATTTGTTCACCAAGTCAACTGGAACAAAGTTCAGTCAAAGACAACGTTAATTGCAGAGTTGAAGCGAGCTGCGAAATGAATTAGAAAAGAAGTTGTACTGGAAAGTTGTGAGAGTTGGACCAAGAGATTGTATCGTTTGAAAGAAAATAACGGAGATTATTTACATTAATAAAAGAACAGCTATTCATAGAGAATTGAATAGGAAATCTTTTGGAAAAAAATTTGGATCGATAGGGTGGAAACCGGCGGAGTTATAGGCAAAACAAAAAAGTCCGGTTCTTTATGCGCCACCCGTTAGTTACATGTACGATAGCAGGCGTTTCATATTTAGACTTCAGACGATTTATCTCATAATTGTTGTCTTCTCTATTTAGTTATTTATAATCATCCTGTACTATACCAGTTCTTTAGTAGAGAATGTTATCACTATCTACAAATGCTAAAAAAACATACGACTTGGAAATATTATATCCAATATTGATTACATTCATAATTATACAATTATTTATTACGTAGTATAGGGGGTTTTCGAAATTAAGTATAAAACCAGCAATGTATATATAATAAACCCTTATCCATTTTCCATTTACTGTTAAAGCAGTATTTTGAAAAACGGAAGGAGTTGTTGTACTCTAAATGCAAACGGACATGTGTTTAACATAGTTGCAAATGCCAAAACTCTTTTTCTTTTTGTAAAAGCGGTTCTTTTTAAAGTGTAGTATAGTTTTCTATGTAATGGTGTAATAATACCCTAGACAAAAACTTTTCTGCAAATCTGATAAGAATCTTATCTGATTCTTATCAAATTCTTATATGAGATTACGCAGGAAAGTGAATGGAGCTTGATGAGAGTCTTATGAGAATGTGATAAGAAACTCATAAGAGTTTCATAAGGAAGTGATAAGAAGTTCTTATCTATTTCTTATAGATATGTTACAAAATGCTTATTCTTACCGAATTCTGATAAGTTTTTGACATACTTTGTCCTTGCAAGACTTTTCAGAAGAGTTAATTTTAAATTATTCTGGACCACGAGTAATTTAGCGATTCCGTTTTACTCAGCGAAACAGTAAGAAACTCAATGTTTGACTATGAGACATTTATGTTTCATAACGACTTCAAAGTCGTTATGCTCTCGAGAGTGCTCTGTCTTTAGTTGTCGATATACTCAGACAAGGAATTCAAAATCTAAAACTGTAATCAGAATGTAACAGCGATATGATTTTATCATCACAGTCTCACAGTTCGTAATAGCTCAGTGGGTATAAGAGCACGGCATAGCATGCCGTAGGTTCGTATACTAAACGGATCGCACGATTTTTTTCAAATTTTTATTGCACAATTCAGATGCCTAGCGTAGTTTAACTTCTTAAGCATTTTCCAGATCGCTTTACAAAACAAGAATTCCATAAGAAAGTGATAAGAAACAAATAAGACCTTTTTATCACTTCCTTATGAAATTCTCACGACTTTCTTATCTGATTCTTATAAGACTCTTATCAAACTCCATTCACTTTCCAGCGTAATCTTATATAAGAATTTGATAAGAATCAGTGGGCACTTATAGATTCTTAACTGATGCTTATATAAGGATCGACGCCTAGGGCAGAAACTGCAAATATGTTCTTTCTTTATTGCCTACTGTAAATTTTAAAAAATTTTAAGTCTAAATTTTGAAAGTTTAAACAGAAACAGTGTAACATCCGGTGAACAAATCATTTCATTGTGTAGTCAAAAGTCAGCACTTTCGAACTGTATGAATCAGGGCTTTATAAACAGTCGACCGGAAAATCAAAAAACCAAATGATTCCGGTAAGCGATTATTTTGTGTACTGCAAAAAATATATGATGTTCATCAACGTCTTTCTTGTGAAACTTTAAATATGTTAATGATAACTACAAATTTCTTCATATATAAGAAAAGAGGAATCGAATGGAAAAACAGCACATAAGTAAGACATATCAGAAATAATAGTCTAGATAAAGCGAAATTAATGAGTGGGCAAACAATTTTTTATAACTGATCTAAGTGATTCATGTAGAACCATCTATGGTCCATCCATTCTTAAAGAATTTTTAATCATTGACCTTGTTAAAATGCAAAAGTTTTACATTTTATAGTTATAATACATTTTAACCAGTGTCCATCTGAAGGATACCTATCCCAGCACTGTAAAGAACTTTTAGAAAAGGAAACCTAAGAACGTGCAGAACGACTTAAGGTCTACAACTATAATATTAGAAGTAAGTAGAAAAAATATCGACTATCAGGCGATTTAGCAAGCTAACTCAATATACTACTCGATATAGCTAGCTACCACAAGCCGATATTCCTCGATGGCATATTTTTATGGCCAGATATTCTCAAAGGCATTTTTTTGCTTCGGTATCGATTCAAAGGTTTCTTAAAAATGGTATTCACGAAATACGAGAACACCAAAGAATGCTTAAACAGGCTTCTAGAAAATATTTGTTCTGCGAACCCGTGCTGATATTATGGTGCATGTTTAATGAGGAAAATGGTTAGCTAGTAAAGTTGTACGAGATGATTGACTTAAACGACAAACGAGACTTTTCATTAACTTTTAATAATATTTTGAAAGTTTCAATGACGGTTACCGAGAGCATTGCTCACGTGACAAAAGTCTTATTGAAAATGGGATAGTCAACTTTCCCCTTTACACCAATCGCCCAGGCAGTAGCTCTCGAACAGCGCTTGGCGAGCCTCTGACAGTACCAAGTCCGTCGTTAAGTAATCAAGTCCAAGCCCAAGTTGAATCCGGTAAAATTACTTCAATTCGGGTTCGAGTCTCCTTCAAAATTCTCAATAGCAAAAATTCGCTGCAAGCGAAAGATTTTGAATGCATTACCCACTCGCCAAATGTCTCTGTTCTATTGATTTACAAATCATTGTTTCTTTCCGTGGAGAAAAACTGCGTTTTTTCCGAAATCTGATAGAATGTTTCAGATCTTCATAGTCGAGTTCCAGTCCGATCTCGAACCTACAAAAAGTTATGTTCGGGTGTGAGTGAAATAACCAGCCCCGTTAACAACGGTTTGATGTCAAACTCGGACTCTATATCCCTTTTCTTTAGTAGGTGAATTCTTTCAGAAAATGATTTCTCATACTCGAATTGTGTACTCTAACAAAAAAATGTTGAATTTCGAAAAGGAGACGATATTATCATATAATGAACGTTCCTCTTTCAAAAACATTCGTCTTTTCACTTGATCAGAATCTATTGCATTCTATCCTGTCAAACGAGTCTTACAGGTTTTCCTTATCACACAAACTTTTTCCAAATTCACCATGATATTTTAAATAATTATTCAACCTCGCCCTTAACCATCAAACAAGTCACTAAAATGGATTGTTCGGTTTTATTAGAATAATCGCATATTATTTGATTGTTCGAATAACGTATCGGTTCGACAAGAATAATCCATTTTCAATAAAACTTTTCACTCTCCTTAACCCATGTCAGAATTAGTTAAAAGCCGTTTCGTAGAGCTATCGAGCCCTATAACCATAATCAGATCCTAAAACTCGTTTCTAAAAATATAGAAATTCGATTCTCCACATCAAACTGGGTACACCATATACTTTCTAGACTTGGAAAGTATTTTTGAAGTATGAAACAAAGTATGACATTGATAGTTCTACAAGCACCATCAAATTATTGGAGAAACACTCCATTGCTAGTATTTTGACGGTAAATTCTACGAATTCATTTATAATGTCATCGTTTTCCTTCCATTTTCTATTGGCCCTACTCAGTTGCTACTTGTTCTCATTTCTTATGTTAACGAGAAACTGGCATCACCTACGATCATCGTCGATAAACGAATATGTTATATGCCCGACTATAATACTAATGAAAAATGCATGGCTTGAAAGTGAAAGTGAACAAACTGAGTAATTTTATTTTCACAAATATCTTGTATTTTCAATTGACAAACAAACTCAGTGAAATTTTCATTCTTTTCTAAATATCGATCGTTTGGATTAATCATCAAACTACATAAAGACAAGATGCTGTAAAAACTTCTCACAAGCGCATTTTATAGCCTACACATTTTCTTACAATATACGTATGGAAAGAATCAAAAAAAGTCTCAGGATATCGCCAAAATTTGGAAATAATAAGTAACACTAACACTCAAAAATACGCTCCTTGGCTTTAAATATCATTAAGCACAAGAGATTTGTTAAGGAAATTTTTATCAGACACGTATCCTTCTACAGTAACGCTACAGTGAAAGTCTCACCACTAAAAAATATTTTTTATGTATTTTTTCACTGTCTCTGTTTCTTTTTATTTTTCTTCTCTATCTCTCTATCTATGATTCTATGTGAGTGCATGTTTTTAGTGCGTGTATGTATATGTGATAATCAACTTTTCTTTTCGACTGTTCTCAATATATAATGAGCCCGTCCGCTTTGTTGAATCAAATAAACTGTGTCTAGATCATGAATGAAGAAAAGAAAGAAAAACCTTTATAATCGTCAGTTCACTCATTTATGCAGGTTCTTCATTTTCTCACAATAACATGAATTGTTCAAGAATACTTTTGTTTTTTGTATGTACCCTTAATGCATTAGCAGTTATATTTACCATTGTCGCTATTGCTACACTATCATGGATAACACTTTCATCCGGCACCGATGCAAAACAACGTCTAGGTAACTTTGGTTCATTCAGGGTATGTATAAGAGGATGATGATATGACGTCAGCTGCATCTGCAGCATTATCCATCATCGGGTTGATGTTTACATTTATGGCCCTAGTCTCTATAGTTGCTGTGATCGCCGTAAAAAACTACCACGAATACTCAGTTTCATACCAATTATTCTTCTCGTCGCAGCTTATATATTCATTCTCGCCGCCATTCTCCAATACCAGACATCATTTCTAGACGATGAGAATGCGTCTTCGACTCCAGCCACCATGCTTTCAATATCAATTGGTTACAGTCTTGCATTGTTAGTTACAGCTAACCAAATAAAACCGGTGAACCTAGTTACGTTGACTTTGTGTAGTGCGCCAGAGGTAGATGGTGAGTTTAGTTGACTAAACCAAGTCAATATAACTAACTACATCGATTTTATTTTACTTTGAATTCTTGAAAAGAACTTGTAAGCAGTTCGCGCCCTTTTGAAAGGAACTGGTACCAGTTCGCGTTCGACAAGAACTACTAACTAGTTCTTTCGACTAGTTCTTAGAAACTATAGGAACTGGAACTGTCCTACCCCTACTTGACGCAGCGACTTATTGAAAAATGATACGACTGCCGAACCATATGCAGTTGGTCTTCACAGCTCAATCTTGTTTAGTGGAATGTATTGGTTAGCGTTCAGGATTTATTTAAAAAAGCCAGTCAACTCCACACATCTTGCTCCACGAGATTCTCTTCAGACGCTTGCGGCGCGCATTATTACCCGAAACTTTTACTTTGAAGCAGACAGTAGTACTCCGGCTACCCATTTACGACTACCTGATCTTACATTGCCAACCTTTCTCTTCTCAATCGTCAAGAGTATAAAACTGCAGTTAGGAACACGAGATCACTTCGCCGTAGCGCGAATTCTCAAGCGGTGGAAGTGCATTTCACCACCTATGAGACAGTCCAGTCCTCTTTTTTTGGAGAACCCCCAATGACTGGAATCCTCTACCAATGGAGCATATAGTGTCAAAACCGTGTCTCTGTGCCTCTAAAGATGCTCTCAAACTCTTTCTTCAAATGTGAGACTAATGATGTTTTTTGTTTATCAATATTTGTACTGTTCTCGTTTTCTTTTTTCTTGTTATTTTGCCCGCTTCTTCACCATTTTGTTTGTATCGTCTCTTCTTCCTCTATGGACATGTCGACAAAGTTACCTGCTTAGATTCTTAATCCAACGCAGATTTCTTTGTTACAAACTTATGCACTAGCAATGTTTTTTCATCTATCCATGGCTATGCCAGAATAAACTGAACTGAACTGAGGTAACACCTTGTTCTATTACAAAACGCATGAAAAACTGGCTACAAAAGTTCAAGAACAATTAAGTCGTATTTCTACCAAATTGAATGGAAAACAACAATCGATGGAAAAGCTGGAAGCTCGCGTTGAAGACCAAGAACGGTATTCAAGGACACTTTGCTTACAATCTGTCGAATTTTTCGAAGAGAAAAACGAAGACAGAACGTCCACGCTGGCCGATTTCGTCTATAATACATTGGACATTGTAATGTCCGAAGAAAATATTGAAACTTCACATCGAGTCGTTCAATATCATGATACTAAAATAAAGGCAATCATAGCAAGATCTTTCTCTCGTTCACTTCGGCAGAAATCCATCATTAATACACACCTAAAATTTTGGAGAAAATCAACAAAAGAAATAAGTTGTCGAAGTGTCGATTACCTAAATATAGAGTGATGAAATGCTGTTTCACGTTTTTTTAGCACAATCTACAAACCGTAGTTAGAATTTACAAAAGATTTATAATTCCATTGGCAAACATTTTGAGAGGTTACTTCTGTGTCTTTAACTTTACTTCCACGAAACCACCCTGATCTTGCGATCACCTTGATTGCGATGGACATCCCCAATATTATTATATGACGTTACAAGAGTAGAGTGGTTTAGTGGAAGTGAAATTTTCCATATTTCAAGAGAGTTCTCGTGATATTTCAATGCATTAACATAATCACTTTGATTGCGATGAACTAGTCCAATATTCTTGTATGAAATTGCAAGAGTATATTCGTGTACAATTTCTATTGAACATTGGTTTGAGGGTGAGTGTGAGTGTGAGCTCTTTAAGTATCCTTAAGTTCGCCTTCACCAGGTCAGCCTGATCTTTTCATTTCATACAATAATATTGGACTAGTTCATCAGAGTCAAGGTGATTATGCGCTCGATGCTAAACTGATTTGATGGTCCATTTATCATTATTTGATAGCTAACTCCTTTTACATGTGTCGTGGAACACCAAGCACTACTCTCTAAAAAAAAATGGTACATGACCGAACCTTAAAGGTTCAGCAGTCGTTCCCGAAACCCATAAATGGTTTCATGGTTTTTTTCCATACCGAGAAAGGTCTGTAGACGAAAAAGTTTGGTAAAATTCTTACTAAAGTGGCAAGGATCAAGCACTGAGTTTACGGAACCAGAAAATGGTTCCGTATCATTCTTTAGCTATCGAG
>CAJNOQ010005417.1:0-15364 GCA_905250885.1 Didymodactylos carnosus | reverse complement strand
AAATAATTTTGAAAAGTTTGACCATTTACTGACATGAGATGAGAAACGTTTTTTAATTCAATAAGGAAGCATAGTGAAGATATTGTTTATACCGGATTTTGTAGAGTGGAAAACGCGCTATAAACGGGGATAAAAGAATTAAAAGTACATAGTTGTGGGGATCGTTCCAGGTTTCTGAAAAACTGGTTTTCTAAAAATCGGCTAGGAAACGCCTATGAACACAAATGAATATCATATTCGAAATCAATATGGTCGATTACCTACAACCCACTACATTTCTTTAAAAAAACGAGAGTACATTTGGAGGGTTTCCCTCGTAAGTTTTTTCTATGGAACTCGCTGTGCTCTATACAACCATGGCAAAAAAACTAAAACTAAAATTCTGCTCGATTTTTTGAGTCGCAGACACCTTACACATATAATTTGAGTTCAACTTTTAAGTTCCGAGTCCCGCCACATAAGGAAGCTAGTTGAAATCACTAATAGCTTGTTCCTACACGGTGATCAAATGTATATACAAACGTACACATAAACGGCAAAAATCTGATAAAAACTTCTTTATTATTCTCATAACGATCGAAATAAATATAGTAAGTATCACAATACTGAACACAAAACTTAATGCACACATGAAAAGAAAGAAGAATAAAGAGAGAAAGTTATCGAATCAAGATCCCAGGGGTATTCAAAACCAATGTTTTCTTTTGATCGTTTAAATGCGTTTTTTTTATCTGTTCGTTTGAAAACACCCATTTCGTCATATCCTTTTGATATTATATTATCTGACCACAAATTAATGGTGAGCAGTAGAATGAGTACTTCACAGTTTAGTTCGAAATAACAAAATATTTCAATTTCAAGAAAAAATCGTTAGAAACGACACGAAAACCGTGTTTTTTTTTCCGAACTTGTTAGCGAACGATCGTTAAAAGAGCCGTTTAAATGCGTTTTTCAAAACTTTAGAATAACGCTTTCTTTGACAACGCGTTTGTTAATGATCGTTGAATTAACCGTTTTCTAGCGTTTTTGTTGAACGGATTTTCTAACGACGTTAAAGTGACATAACTTCGAATTTTTTCCTTTTTGTAAACGCGTTTAGAAACGACACGTTAAAATGCGTTTCAATGATCATTTTAACGTCGTTCAACAAAAACGATTAATTCAACGATAGTTAACAAACGCGTTATTCTAAAGTTTGAACTGACAGAAAACGCGTTTAAACGGCTCTTTTAACGATCGTTCGGTAATGTGTTCGAAAAAAAACGCGTTTTTTGTGCCGTTTCTAACGATCACTCAACAGAAAATTAAGAGTATATGATAAATATAAATCGAAATGAGAAAAACCAAGTCTACATTAAAATATGCTTTGTCCGTGATGAAGCAAAATTGATAATAAATAATGATTGGATATAATTCTTCAGCTTTTTTTACTAATAAATTTTTTGCTCATCATGGAATTTAGGATGCGATGTCCATAGATCAGTTTTTCATAGATCCATCTAAAAATGTCACATAGATCGAAATAGAAAACATATTCGTTATGAAATAGAACCAATACATAAGCAGATTTCAAGAGAAACTTGAGCGGATATTTGGAGGAGTGTCTTTGTCATCAAAAATTTCAAAGCATTCTTTTTCATTAGCGTACTTTTCTACGACTGTTCCATCCTATTTACAGCATTTTTTTGTGTTATTTACTTGTCATCATCTACTCAACGATAGACAAATAATTCGTTGTTTTTTCATCGATACTTTAATTCGTAAAGTTATTATAATAAATTTTAATTTTCTTATTGGTTGTAAACATGGTTCGAATCTTTAATATCTGTTCAAATGAAAATTGATTACCAAATAGATAAAGATGTTCGAGTTTTCTTAAATGAACGAGTTCATTAGGTAACACTGTCAAATTATTATTCGCTAAACTGAGCCATTTTAATGTTTGATTTAACTGCATAATTTCTGAGGACACTGTATTCAATTTATTATTTCGTAAATTTAATTGTTTTAACATTTTTAATCTGCTGATACCCGATAGATCAGTGATTGAATTCAGATGTAAATAGAGTTGTTCTAATTTTGTCAATGATAATATTTCATCTGGAATTTTTCCATGAAAATTATTTTGTGTTAGTACTAAAAATGTTAACGATGGAGATAGTTGAAAGTTTTTAAGTGACGATAAGTTACTATCAGTCATAGATAAATTCAATAACAATGGAAAATATGGTAACATTTTTAATTTTAAACCGCTAATAAACAATGTTGTTAAAGATAATACTAGTTCCATTTCATAGATGAGATTATACGAGATTTCTAACAATTTTAATTTTTTCAACAACACAATTTCAGATGGTAATGAGCTAATTTTATTTACTGCTAAATATAGTTCTTTCAGTTCTTGTAGTTCGGAAATCGAAGATGGTAGATGTTTTAAACCAGCATGTTCAATACGAAGAGTAGTTAAATTTTTTAATCTTATTATTTCAGATGGTACATGATCAAAGGGAATATTGAAGAGAGATAGAACGTTTAATGTTAACTTTAATTTACCAATGTGTAATTTTAATAATGACGAATATTTTCGACTATTTTTCATTTCAGTTTGACTTAGTTTATTGTGATATCTTGATGGATAATATTCATCGGAGAGATTTGTGAATGATATTTGTAGAAAATATAAATTTTTGAAACAGAAAATAATTGGCGATGATGTTTCTCTCTGGATATGTAGTCCAATAACTTCATTTTTACTACTTTGAGCTGCACTTGATTGACTATAATCATTAGAGGCTATTTGTAGTCGAAATGGTAATAAAGCAAGAATTTCTGAATCAGTTTTGTGATTTGGACAAATCAAAGTGTTGTTACGGTTGCGGGCTAAAACTACATTAACAAAGAGCATATGAAGTTTAACAGACGACTGTTTTTTTCTTTGTAAAGATACTTTCAGATACTTTTTCATTGCGCACTTCTGATGATAGAAGAGGGTCAAATAGCTATTCAAGGTAAGCATTAGCGAAGACAATTAAACGACTATACGTTGTACGTCTCAGTAGTTTTATTGCAGTTTTATTTTGGTATTTGTATCTTTTAGTGTGACATCGACTCTCATGTCTAATAGATATTTTTGCCTCTAATAGTAAAAATATATAACACAAGAAGTGTCAGAAACTATCAACAACAAGAATTCTCTTATATTTATTGAGTATTATTGCGAAGATATTTTATCAGGTTGTACGAAAAAAGAACGACGCTTCTCTCATGAGTCTAAATTGCTGTAGTACTCAAAATGTGAAATAAAGGGATACGTCATGTGTCTCTGACCTACAGAACTAAACCCTTTTCGAATACTTCTTTTTCGCTCATAACAGAGTCGTTCACACATGTATGGACTCAATGCATCAATTTTTTTCATACCAGATCCGACTTACGCGCACAATCGTTAACAAAAGCTTTTCGAGCTCTGGCGAAAAATAAGCCCAAAAAATATCTGAAATTTCTGTAATTTTTGATTTTTCGAGAAAAAGTCATGAGAAAAAAACGCAACGGAATAATGAAATGCACTGATCAATCGTTTCAATGTACTTAAAACGGTTTCGTACTGCACCATGTCTTCTACGAAACCGAAAAGGGTTTAGAAACGGTTGCATTTCTCTATACCATCTTAAGTTTCGTAATAAACCGTTTTTTTTTAAAAGAGAAGGCACTAATATTTATCTTGATAACTAATAATTACCAAAAAAGAAAAAAGAGCTGAACAACTTTACTACTGCTCACGACTACATTATAGAGATTTGAGCGCTAGTTGTCAATTCATATTTTAACCATACCGCCGGTCATTATAGTCAGCACGATATGAAAAAGAATTTGAACAGCAAAAATATCACTACACTGTAAAAAAAAAGAAGAATATTCTCGAAAATTTGAAAATAGTTTTGAAAAATGTTACTATATAATACCCTTTTGCGTTTTCGAGAGTACCCTTCAATGGGGGGGTTTTCGAAAGTGTATTCGAACTCTCGAATACCCAGAAGGATATCATATACTAACATTTTCGACGACTCTTAAAAAAGGTTTTTGTAAGTTCTAGTACCTACCCTTTCAGAAATCTTTCTTATTTCGTTTATAAACTCGTTTTTGGAAACCCAGTCAAGATCGTTTTTCAAAAAGAAATTCTATGTAGCCTTTTCTTCCGCGACGCATGATTACTTTTAGACATGTACCGATTTCGGATTTTAATCGACTAAACCGAAACAGATCATAACCGATATAATCGGAAACATTTTTGTATTGCACACCCTCTTGAAAATACTTTTGGAACAGTGTGAAGGAAACATCTGAAATGCGCCTTCTAGAGAAAAAATGTTCAAAATTGGACCGTGAAACTTTGGATTTTTCGGAGAAAAACGCATGAAAGATTAGAAATTTTTTTCTGAACGAACCCGAAATATATTTTTATTTTGACCGAAACCCGACCTAATCAGACGCGAACATTGACCCGACCCATTTCGGTCTCTGATGCGCAAATAGAAAAACATTTTTCGATTATGCCGAGTAACCAGAACTGTTGCATACCTAATTACTTTTTTATAGTGGAAGTAACAAACGTAACGTGAATATTTTTTAAATTTTTTAACGCACGTATGTAAAGAATGCCGAAGATTAATTAACTTATAATAAAGAAGGAGAAAGGATCCGTCCAGAAATATGATAAACACTTTATCTAGGGTGTGCTCAGAATTTTGAAATAGAAAGTAGCTTGATTGACTGAAAAGAAAGAAAATTACTTGTTTATTCAATCACTTCCGCTTTTCTTTAGCGAGAAAGTACAATTAGTTTATTAGAGCAGTTATAATCATGGAAGTTAGAAGCGTGTTGCAAAACGGAGACGGAATTTGAATCTTCCTCTTACTATCATTCTGCGTTCGAATCAAAAAATAAGAAAATGTTATTATACAAAACGGAAAAGTGTTTCCGAAATAAGTTTAACATTCGAAAAGATCTTTTCTAAAATCGACAATCGACTTTCCTGATCTACTTTAGCTTTTAGAAAACGTTTAAAAAAAAAGAGTTTTAGAAAATATTCTGTTCGGTATTCGAGGATATCGTTTTGAGTACTAGAAAGTTTTTATTTCATCCAAAGGGTTTTCGAGAGTTCCAATGTCCTACGTCTATTCTCAAATACCGAACGGGGTTTTTCAGATCATTTAGAATATGGAAAATAGTTTTCAAAAGGGCTCTTAAAGCGTTTGGAGTTTCCTAGTATACGCTTTTTTTTCAGAGTATAATTTTTTTGACTTCAGGGGCTTACTTATCAATATTGTTGTTGTAACTAAAGCAGCTATAACAACTGTGAAAATCAGGCCATATATAACTTTACTTCTACGGTTAACTGATGCACTTTTGCTTGGTTTATCTTGGATAATAAATCTGTCATTTTCAAGAGTGTCAGGATACTTGTTGGCTGGATTATAAGTAATTAAACTGTCTGAAATCCTGTAGTTTCCTAAAGATTTTAATTGCTGATGTTCTAAAATAAAATCAGTAAAGAACTTAAACTCAAGTTTTTTCTGCAGGAAATCAATCAGGCGTTGACTATGACGTATGCTTACCTTTTAAACGTTCAGCAGCATCGAAACATTGAATTTGTTCAAATGCATTGATGAGATAAGTGAAATCTAGATCAGTTATTTTTCTTTTGTCGAATAGTGTTTCGATTAATTTCTATGTGCCAGATAAGGATGGATCGTCTCTTACGCGTCGTGGAATAATGTCCCCAAAAATAAAGTGTAATTTTATACGATCATCGTCTGACAGACGATCTTGGACATTCAGTAATATGGCACGAAAACGAATATGAGGCTCCATTTAGATCGAAGTAACTTACATGATGTGTCTAAAGTTATTTGTTTTCACAATCTAATGTAACACAGCGTTAAGTCGATTTTAGCTTTCTAAACAAACGCTGAAGGAATGTGTAGGAGATAATTCTATCGAGCTAGTCAAACGGAGCATGTGAAGAACGTCTTTAGCCTCTTTTTCGGTACAGCTAAGAGCTTATTCAAGCAACTCTGTATCAGAAAACACTTTCATCGTAGTTCAGTAGTAGAATCACACTCACGTATTTCTTATTGAACTTACTATAGCCAGAAAACGCTTTCTATGAACTTTAACTAAATTCTGGATTCTTTACTTCATATCATGTCTCCAACACAAGCAAGCACATACAGTTCCTTTACGAGAGTGACAATAACAACAAAGAACGGGATGAACACTAATACCAGATGACCTCATTTCCTGATTTTCCGCTAAGGTTCATAACGGTTCCAGATTTTTGTTTTTACCGTATTGTCATCAGCATCTGTTATATCTTAACAACTTACTTACTACAGCGTACGGACTTTGATGATGAATATGACCTTACTTTGAAGTTAGTTAGACTTCAATCGTCAAAGAACTCTTTTGTAGATAGTGTCATCTTCAATCATTTGGTTGTTTCCATCATAAATATAGTTCCTTCATTGTCATATCATGTTTTCGGAAGTGAAAAAGAAAGAAAAGAATATACACAATTCCTTTTCCTCTTCTCATCAGAGAATAACGAGGAAAAATATGGGAAATAATGACCTCATCTGATAACATCGCTAGTCTGGACGATAAACGTAAAAACAACTTTCTTCGGTGATAAACAAGATCAAGATATCAACAATAACTCGGTTTTTTTCAATTCTTCTGCCTTCCGTGGCTTTGAAAGAATATTTCTCATTTCGTGTTGCAGTTAGAAATAGAGAAAACGAAATGACAGTTGAAATTGAAATTTTTTGTTGGAGTCATATAGGAAGGAGTTGTACATGAAACAACGGCTTGATACGCAGCGGCAAACCAAAAGTTAAAACTTTTTATCGTCTATGAAACGTATGAGCACCGAATAAATTGAGTCTTGTTGGTTGTTGGTGAGTTTTGCATAAATCACCTGTGTTCTAGCGATCCGGACGACTGCTGTATGCATTATGCCAATAAACGAAATCCCACACTGTGCTATGTTCAGATAGTACTTCGGTTTCAATAGCAAGCTTTTCCATAATGCTTTTTTTCAGCTGTTCGCGTTCATCCGTACAGCCATTAAATAATTTAGCAGAATTTAGTATTTGAAGAACTAAATCATCCATCGTTTCTCTAAACAAATATCGTATACTCGAATGATTATGGGGTGGAGATAACTGCATGTCTCTCAATCTCGAATACAACTTGGTTCCTAATACATGATCGTTTGTTATTTTAATATCTATCCGTCTTCTGCTGTGTAATAACGTGTATTCGAAGTAAAATGCATAGAGTGTTAGGGTATAAAACATAATCGTCTCTTTTTTCTCTGATTTGATCAGAAAAAACCGATAACAACTATTTTGTTAAGAGCATTAGTAGGAAAAACATAACTGATGTCATTTTTCTGTTCTTGTTATCGAATACAGACCGAAAATGTTTCTAAGCGTAAAGTTCCTTCTTTTGATAATGTTTCCAAAAATTCATTGTAATTCTGATGCTTTTCCGTCGATAGTAGCTAGTGTGTCCTATCTTGACAGTGAACTATCGGTGTACGAAGATCGTCGGAGACCCATGCGTTATTTCGTTTCACCGTTAGCCATTTTAAATATAAATCAGACAAAAATTATTGAAAATATTCTTATTAATCGAACATCTTTGTATTTCTCATTGGTTTTATATACTTCAACAGTACAAACAATTATTGCTCAACATCTTGACCGCTGTAAAGGAAATTTAACATGTCAGATAAAAATGATACCATTAAATACAACTCGTGTAGTATGGAAACATCAGACAAGTTCAATAGTACCTGACTACCGTTTGGATCAATCATGGAAGTCTGATACATTACAACATTATACGACTTATTTTACCATCGAATGTTCAACAAATGAGACATGTAACCGATTACATGCCAATCTACAACAATATCCACAAATATTCCACGCATTTTACTTCGAATACACGTTATTACATAGCAGAAAACGGATAGATATTAAAATAACAAACGATCATGTATTAGGAACCAAGTTGTATTCGAGATTGAGAGACATGCAGTTATCTCCACCCCATAATCATTTGAGTATACGATATTTGTTTAGAGAAACGATGGATGATTTAGTTCTTCAAATACTAAATTCTGCTAAATTATTTAATGGCTGTACGGATGAACGCGAACAGCTGAAAAAAAGCATTATGGAAAAGCTTGCTATTGAAACCGAAGTACTATCTGAACATAGCACAGTGTGGGATTTCGTTTATTGGCATAATGCATACAGCAGTCGTCCCGATCGCCTGATAAAAACGTTAAATGAATACATGTTGTTATGGAAAAGTGACGAGCAGCATCGTTCTGAATCCTACCAGCCTGTGACACCTGCTGTAGGTAGCCTGATTAGCCATCGTCGACCAAGTGATGATGAGGACGCTGACGGTAGGATTAGATTTCGGCGCTCATTTTTTCTCGCGTCGATGTCGAACAAACGATCGCCGTCCAATTTTTCCGTATTGGAATCATCTATGATGAATATGTACAAGAAGAATCTCGATTATATCGATTTTAGCGATAATAAATATAGTCTTAAACCGATTATTTTATACAAAATGAATCTCGATAGTTTCCAGAATGAAACACAGGTGATTTATGCAAAACTCACCAACAACCAACAAGACTCAATTTATTCGGTGCCCATACGTTTTATAGACGATAAAAAATTTTAACTTTTGGTTTACCGCTGCTTATCAAGCCGTTTTTTCATGTACAACGCCTTCCCATATGACTCCAACAAAAAATTTCAATTTCAACTGTCGTTTCGTTTTCTCTATTTCTAACAGTAAGAGGACACCTCCTATATCCTGATCAAGATATAGCTATATCCCGATCGGGATATAAAACATGAAATTTCGTCGTAAAAACGATTAAGGGGAAAACGACGATATTTTGGGGTAAAATTGACTTCACCCTTCGAAAGAGCTCGGAAAACTACATCGGATTCTGTTGTGTTTGATCAAAAGTGCATCAAGCACCCAGCAACTATTTTTTTATTATATTTTATACTACACACACATATGAAAGATGTCTAATAGAAAAAATCTATTTACGTCTGTTAAAAAGATATATGTGTCTCTTCGATCACCTGGAGAAAACAAAAGACACTACTAGGAACATTAGAGAGGGGAATAAAGAAGAAGGAGAAGACTATTCAACTCTCATATAATTAAAATTTATTATTTTCTAACAAATTAAAAATTAAAATTCTTAATATCCTGATTGGGATATAGATTTTCTTGATATCCCAATCGGGATATAATTTCAAACTATATCCCGTTCGGGGTATAGAAAACATTTTGCTGCAAAAAATGATATCCCGATTGGGAGTACATCTCCACACTGTCAGGTTTTGTTGCATGTCTGTTGACTCAATGAAAAATACATTATTCTTCAATTTAACTTTCAGCTTCAATGATCTCGACAAAGGTAAACATGTTTTTATCACTCTACTATGAAATATTTGACGCAAGTATCTACTTGTTTTAACGCTACTATATCATAGGCGACAGAACGAATTGGGTCGAGGTTGAGCTCAACATTTTTAATATCGAAAATAACAGAAAAAGATCAAGATTTGAAATTTGAATTGGTCCTTGTGAGTTTGTTGCGGTTAAAGAAAGAAAATTATTTTGATATTTTAAATTCGACTTGTTTGTAAATTTTGTTTTGCGACCGCTTTTTTCGCGACGAGTCAAGACTCTAACCACGCGCTCAGTCCTCGGGGCTGTCTTACAGTAACTTTTCTCCCACTATAGTTGAGATTATATAGGCCAGACGTATAGGCCATTATTTCGGTGATTCGATCTCCATTAGCGATCACTCATTCAGTTACTAATCGTCGCCCTAACGCTTAATTGTAGAAAATATCTTACTTTCCTTCTGTTATTAAAGCCGCGCTTCTTCCCTTCAAAACGCCGATTTTCGTTTTGAGATAGATATATGAGTATGTCGTTTGAGTTGTCTGCTTTACAAATATATGAAAATATTATTGAATCTCGAAGATTTGTAAAGAGCTTTTTAGAAAATTCTGCAGCTGTCTGAGGCGACTATTATAGCAAGGTGATCAACAAGGTGTATTTTCGATTTTTTTTCATAGGTATATAGTCTAAAGTGTCCTCTCTAAAATGGGAACTAAGCGAGCTCGTAGTTTTTCCGGATGCAGATGTTCCCAGGATCAATATTTCTTTCGATGTGGTAATTCCGAAAACGAATGGAAACATAAGTAGTCAACCACCCTGACTCTCGCGACAATATTTATTTTTCAAAAATCTAGTGAAAACCAATATTAGGTGAAATAGCCCATTTTTGCCTATTAAATTAAAATATTCATAACTCACGAGGGAAGGTCCCCAAGTATTCAAGCCGTTTAGACTTCATCTTTTGGCCATAAGTAGACCTCGATGAGATATGAAAGACCTGAAAAGGATTCATTCCCTCGTGCCTTCATTCCTAAGATATTGAATTTTCAAGATATCCTATGAGGAAATGAGAATAAAACGATCTATGGCTATTTTTTGAGAATAGTGGAACATCAGTGGCTGAAGCTTTTGGACTTTTGGACTTCAGCCACTGTTTTAGAAGGTCCTGGATGAGCGTCCGTATATCCGCTAGCATACCAAGCGTACTGAATCATCCGGCGAAAACTTTCGGATGATAATTGATTATGATTGAGCGAAAATGGATTATTTATATTCTAATATTGGTTTTCACTAGATTTTTGAAAAATAAATATTGTCGCGAGAGTCAGGGTGGTTGACTACCTATGTTTCCATTCGTTTTCGGAATTACCACATCGAAAGAAATATTGATCCTGGGACTCTCAGCATCTCCGATTCCACATCTGCATCCGGAAAAACTACGAGCTCGCTTAGTTCCCATTTTGGAGAGGACGCTTTAGACTATATATCTATGAAAAACAACTGATAGATTGCCACTTTAGTTTCCGAAGATCCGAACTGGTTTCTGATGACCTCTTAGAAAATCGATTTCGAATATTTGTCGAAAAGGATTTTACTTAAGAGAACATAGGCAATCTCATGCACTTGATCGAAAATCAATTTTGCAGGAGGGATGAAGACCTTAAGGAATGGAATAAACTAACTTTAGACCATCCATCAATGGCTTCTCATTGTAAACCGCAAATATTTAGGAGAGATTTAAAACTCATTCATACTGATATTCAGATAAAGCTCTCCGCGTTTGAGTTGTGCCGTCTGTTTTAGATTGGATTTTTCCGTGCTAAAATTCCATCTTAAGCAACGCCAACTAATTAATGACTATTTCTGCTATTTTTGCCTATCACAAAACCCTACTACAAGTGTACTAGAGAACTTCGAACATTTCTTCCTGAAGTGTCCTGCTTATAAACAGAGTAAAAAGATGTATGCATGTTTTTGATACGCAAAGGTACGACATATGAAAATCACATCATAGTTATCAAATAATAATTACACATTTATCTGTACACAACAGACTTAATTAAAAATTTTGATCCTATGAAATCGTCAAATAAGAGACAGCAACAGCCAACATCATATTCAGCGATAGCCACCGCATTGGTTAAAGCAACACCCATCAATCCAAGTGATGATGTTTTCTTTCGTATGAAAACTGGTGCATTACTATTCAAATGTAAACCAGATGGTACAAAGTATCCGAGACAATTTTATTTATACAACAGTGAAGATATGTTGTCATATCATGAGTCGGGAAAATTATTCGGAAAACCAAACGTTTGTACGTAACCAAATCAACTCAATAGTTTCATATCTTATTCTATGTGGTCTGTCACATTTAACGTAGTCACTGTTTTTCATTTAGATTTGATAAAAGAAATTGATGAAATTCGTTGTGGTTATCATTCGAACACATTCAAACGTTTGCTCAGCAAACGACGAGTCAACGATTCTGACGTAAGGATACACGGCACTGCTCATAACATTGAATTAATTTGTTTATTTTACAGGAGATGTTTGCATTTACGATTATGTACGATAATCATCAGCATGCGCTTGATTTGATGGCACGCGATCAAATTACCCGAGATACATGGATCAACGGTTTGCAGTTACTTATGGAGCGTTACTCACGAAGCGGAGTAGCAAAGTTTATTAACACAGACAAGTACGTTGTAGCGTTACTAGTTGACAACCTCGGAAAACTTCCACAGGTGTTTTCATTTTGCCGAGAGTCACAGCAAAAATTGCCGCTGCAATTATTTTTACTTTTGTTACTTATTTTTCGACATTTAAGCGAGCGTTTTATCATTTCATGTTTGTATTCAAGTGAAGGTCAAATCTAGAATATGCCAATCTTGTAGTAGTGAATTGCTAATATGACAAAAACTTTGAAGTTTTTCAAAATCAATGTTTCTCATACGTCGTGTGACTCGACAAAACAACATGGTGAATGGATCTTGCATAGAGAATTCCCATAGGAAAATTTTTGAAATCCCCATAGTCTTCGACCTGGTGCAGAACGGGTATTCTGCGAGATTTTTTACAGAATTGTGCTAGCGACATGCTTTTAGGTACGTGTACATAATGTTGGTAATGACTGCAAAAAACTTAGTCAAAAAGATGAATTACTGCCTTTAATGTCAGCAACACACCTCTGCAATATGTTAATAGAATCTTTGATAGAAACCATTTTCCTATATGATAGCTTTTTTTGTATATATAAAATAGCTACGATTAAAAAATGTTCTATTTCGACTAGATCTTGGATCGTTCTGTAAAGGCTATTCACCATGTCAAACACTTTTAGCTGGATTTTGAATCAATTTCGTATAGCTGATAAAGACGATTCTGGCTCATTAACAAAACAGGAATGTCAATCCTTATTGACAGATGTACTAAATACAAAAATGCCGAACAGATTGTTCCAATTGATGTTCAAAGTAAGTTGAAAAGTGAATCTTTGATTTTAAGAAATGATGCAGGTTTTTTCAGGAAGCTGATATAAGCAAAGAAGGACTATTAAATCCTGAAGAATTTCTTCAATTTTTCAAATCATTAACAAGACGACAAGATTTGTACAAAATAATGCAACAGTGCGTCATTTGATTCGTTTCTGAAATATTCAATTTAAAACTTTTTCTTCTATTCTTAGACACGTGAAAGATGGTGATTCAATGTCACTTGACTCGATAAAGATGAATGCTCAAGAACTATCACATTTTCTCATTCATACTCAAGGCGTAAGTTACAGCAATGCCATATTATTCAATAATAAAATTCGACAAACATTTGTAGGAATCTGATATGGCTAGTGATCGTGCATTAAAATTAATTGAGCAATCAGAAATGGATGAAAAATTGAGAGCTCAGGGATTATTAAGTGTTGATGGTAAGAGAATCAATAATTCAATAATTGTTGTTTTCTAGATGTATGACGTCTCATTGTGGTATAAGAGTCGTTCATCTAAATAGCAATTTTTGCATCTTTGCGATAAGCTCTTGCTGCTTCATAAGAATGAATAAAAAACTATAAACAAGTCAAAATCAATGCAAATTACTTTATGATTTTAGAAAATACTTTATTTTTTTTCTTATGTAACCTGACACTGTGTTGGAGATTATTAGGTAATCTCCGATTACTTCCAAAAATTTTCTAGAAAATATTTTCAGAAAAAGCACTTCTATACTATTCGGACCAACATGAAAAAGTGAACAAAACCTGATACCCTTTCGATTCTCAAAAATAGTTTTAATTAACAAAAAAAATCAAAGAATGTAGAAGAGTTTGAAAAAAATTAGTAACAAGTTTTTTCGGTAAAACGTTTGTTTTAATGTTAAAGTTAACGAAGTAAACAAACATTTTTCCTTTTAGAAAAACATTTAAAAAACTAGTGGACACCAAGTTTTACGAAAATTAGGATTTCCACATTCGTTTCACAAAATATTAAAAAATTTACCATTGGATCAGAAAATCGAAGAACGAGTTAAAAACATCACGATGTACAGTACTTAGGCTATTTATATTTAATTTATAAGAAATCTACAAAAAAGAATTTACAAAATTCTATGGTTTTTGCAAAAGTTTCCCAAAACTATGCATATCCGGGCGTTTCTAACTCGTTCTTCGGTTTTCTGGGTGAATGGTGAATTTTTCAATATGATGGGAAAAGAGCGTAGAAACCCTAATTTTCGTAAAACTTAGTGTTCACGAGTTTTTTAAATATATTTTTCTAAAAGCAAAAAAATATTTGCTTATGTAATCATGCCTTCAAGTGTCGTCTTTCAAATACTGAAAATCGGAGATCTCTAGACACTTTCTGTCACAAGTTATTGAAAAAGTAGCAAAGTCTATTCTTTTTGGACAAACAGTAATACAATTATGGTACGGGGACTGACGGATTGTTGTACGATTAAAAAGTACAATCATTGGCGAATGCATATATGTTAGGTAAAATGAAATTGATTGAGTGCATCTAAATAAAATGCATTAAATTAAATAAAGTTTTTAATTAGAAAATTTGTGGCGTTTTTGGTTTTCTCTGGAATGCTGTAGTTTTCAAAATAAATGCATTTTACACTTCACACCCAAGAGCGTAAAAACGGGTAGAAAGACGAGGTCCGAAAACTAGAAAAACGGTCCGTAATATTTCTCATTGGACGGATCCGCCTCCCATTTGCCACGGGGTGACGGGATCTGAACGGTTCAAAAATACGGGTATCCCGTATAACTGCACGTTCTGCATCGAAGAAATACGGGGTCATGAAAAATGATTTCTTATACCTTCAAAGCGTCGTGTGGTTACCTGTTCTACTCTTAGACGCCCTGACATGTAAAATTAACTTTTGTGTATGTTCCACCACATTTTCTGCTCGAAAAACACGTACACCATTTTTGTGGTAGAAACGCGTTAAATTTTTAAATTTGAAAAAATTTAAAAATTAAATTCAAAATCGAGTTGACGTATACAGAGAGTCTCCATGCTCTCACACGGCCATCCACGACTGTCTTAAAGTCAAGGTTCACAAGATAAGGAAGAAAGAAACTAAAACAAATTACTCTGCTGTGACGATGAATCGAACGTGAGTACCTAGAATTAAGAAGCAAGCATAGGACAGGTATGCTCGAAAGATGACCCGTATCATTTGTAATTGTTTCGAGCATCGGTAGCTTATTGAATTCCCAAGCAAAAAAATGCCTTTGAGATTATCTAGCTATAAAAATATGTTATCGGGCAATATCGGCTTGTGATAGCTAGCTATCCGTACCACTTTTATTGAGTTAGCTAGCTATATCGAGTATGATAGC
>CAJNOQ010005416.1:0-15365 GCA_905250885.1 Didymodactylos carnosus | reverse complement strand
TAGCAAAAGGTTTTAGACAAAAGTTTACGTTCATCTATGAGAAACTGATTATCAGGAAAAACTTGTGTCTTGTACTCTATTCGTTAAAAAATGAGAATATAATGATGCAAAGATGGTTCATGACCAAGCGATTATAATGGCTTATTGTGACCGACGTTAATAAAAAGAAATTATCAGAAAGACTTTTATTGAATGAATTCTTCTCTATTGGTATAAAGTGTTTTGATAAAAGTGACCAAATCTCAATAAAGAGGAGGGCTTGAAACATTTGCGCGTTTTAGTACATACTTAAAACATCCCTCGTATGATCATCGTGATTATATGTTGTAGAAAATGTTCCAGCGAATTCGACAAAACGAGTAACGTCAGTCTCTGGACGTTTAAATGCATCTCTTATTTCTCTATTCGCTTTTGATTCTTCGAAAGCGGTGAGTTTGTAATGATTTTCAATTGTTCGATCGGCACCTCTTTCCAATAGTAATTCGACAACTTTTTTGTTGCCATAGCAGCACGCGGCATGTAATGGTGTTCTACCATTCTCATGCTGTTGATTAATTTCCTTGTACGTCAGATGCGAAAGCATCGACTCAACGGTTGCAGTCTCGCCATTCTGACACGCCAAATAAAATTGATAGGCATCGTTCTGTTTAGGAAATCTGGAGTACCTGCTTCCCATGCGACTGCAAAGATAAACATCAGAATATTATTATGCCAATAGAAACTATTATATGCTCTAGTGCAAAAAACATCACCAAGCCCATCATTTGAAATTTAGATTTTCAACAAGTATGTTAGCAAATCTAATCTAAACTTTTTTTCTAAAGACTAACCTACCAAAGGATGAGAGCGATAGTTACCATTTATGTGAGATGCTAAGCTGTGACACGAGTTATTAATGGCAAGATGTAACTTTCAACTCTACTTTTTTCCTTTTCCACGTAGGTTTATAACTGAAATTTGCGCAGCACGTTTCTAAAAAAATTTGCATTCATCTTTTTTCTATTGACAATATCAAGAAGAGCATAAAAATAAGAATAAAATAAACTAACAAGGGAACCTCGTATAACCCTAAATAAGTTAGGATTGTAGCCCACGAAAGTCTGATCAAAATGAGATATCTCCCAGCTCTACACGACCTTTCTTTGCAAAGTTATAGAGAGAGTTCACAGGAAAAGCCCTAAATGTTCATTGTCACTTCAAAGCCACAGAAAGAAAATGGAAAAATGAATTTAGGGCTCTTCTTGTAAACTCTATAATTTATCAAAGAAAGGTCGTGTCGAGCTGGGAGATGTCTCGTTTTAATCAAAAGTTCGCGCGCTGCAATTATGACTTATTTAGAAAAGGTTTTGGGGACTTTGGGAGGTTCCCGGAAAACTGGCTTTCCAGAAATCGCCTACGAAAGGCCTATGAACTTAAAGGAATATCCTATTCGAAATCAGCATGGTCGATTACCTACAACCCACTACATTTCGTTAAAAAAGTGAGAGTACAACTGGGGAGGTTCCCTCGTAGGTATATTTCCCTGTTAAGTGTACCGGTTCCAAAACTCTCACAAAAATAGTGGTATCGTTCGAAAAGTTTTCTGCTACAACAAAACGATCGCTCTTCTTTTATTGCGGTCAGAATTGCCTTTAGAACAGCCGATGGAAAAAATGGTTTTAGTCGGTGCAGTACTGAGATTCTTTTTAAACAAAATTACTATCCATTTCAAAAATAGAGGCGTGGAGGGAATCTCCCGAATAGTTGCGTATCTCTCAAACTTTCAATCGGGAAAAGTTAGAAATTTTGCTACTGATAATATCGAGTCGATTGCATAAGTTTAGTCGTTGTACAAAATATAGACACAGAACAGTGGGTTTAGTTTTGCAATTTCTGCAAAATTAAAATCATGTATTCGAATCTCTATTCGTACAAAATTAATTTTGTTTTTAGAAGACTATAATAGGATATTCTTCCACTTGTATTCTGACAGAATAAAGCCTATATCAAAGTTAGAAATAAATGGAAACATATGTTATCTGCTATGCTGAATCCGGTAGCTATGTTAATTTTTGGAATAAAATTAAAATACCTACTGAAAACCTCTGTCAGGTGAAATAATAACCCATTTTTAGCTGTTTTCACCGAACGATTTTTAATTCACTTAAAAATTATCCAGACTACTCCACGTATAAAAGGTAAGATATACTGGGTTTTACCTACACTGCATCATAGAGTTTAGTAAACATTTAAAAAATTCAAAGAAAGTAGTTTGATTTTTGGAAAGGTTTTTCTAGAAATCTTCCGAAGCAGAAAGTATCTTTTAATAATCTTATGTCCATAACGAGATTGAGCGAATAAAATAGAGTACATCTTCATATTCTGAAGTAGTTTGGATAGTTTCAGACTGAATTCGAATGTGAAAAGAATATGTTATACGCAAACTGGAAAACTCATGCCGAAATTGAAAACTTAATAATACACTGAAGAGTCGAAAAGAAAAGCCTGTTTTATAATTTCAATTACATATATTTGTATAGTAGAGTTATAAAACGTCAAATGAAAAGGTTAAAAAGAATATTTTGTAATAATGTAGGCAGATTACGCTTTCAGGTTCTGATTCTTTTCTAGATCATTCATGTCATCTAATATCCCTACAGTCAGAGACCGGAAAAAGTGACCTGGACCTGGACCTGTGACCTAAAGCCTTGAATCCGTATTTAAATATCTATCTATCTATCTATCTCGTGCTTCTCACATATTCTAAGAATTCTTCTTGAACTCTAATATGGAATATTGCAACTTCACACTACTCTCAGAATTTTCAGACAGTGGACCTAGCGTTTCGATCACAGGCTCAGGTTCGGGTAAGGTCCAAGTCTGGGTCTATTCTTTTCGAGAGCAGGTTTGCGGGTCAACTGTATAGGTCAGGACCAGATCCGAGGCATAATTGTTCATTTCATCAAATAATAGTAAACCACCCAAAAGTTAAACTTTCTAGTTTCTCCTACAACTTTTGACCTTGACTTGTGCAGGTCACAGATCCAGGTTCAGGTATCCTGTCTCTGTCTATAGTTCTAGGCTGAAGTTACTACTTTGTACTTAGTAGCGTTACAATTGTGATCATACAGATGGGAGAGATAACATAACAGAAAATATGCATACCTCTACTTAACACAAGTGGAGCTTTTTCCGCTAATTGTCAATAATTGCCGTCAGTATGTTCATTGTATTATTTTTATTACACGTTGCTCTCGGCAGTATCCACTGTTTAATATATTCTATCATTATTTTATTTGTATGAAGTGCTATAATCTTAAAGTTGTTTTTTATTGACGAAAAACAAATACTTTTCCTTTTCGTTTTTGTTCTCGAAATAACTGAGAATGAAGCAAAGTAACAAAGCCAATGCTGTTGTAGAAGAAAAAAGAATAATTGACATTTTCACAGTTGGAGTTTTTCTTATTAACAAAAAAGTATGATTCATCCGACAGTGCATAAAAGAATGAACTATTCTTGAGAGGTGATGAGAGAAGAAATACTACATGGACATAATACATTTTGTTGCATGTCAACAGTTACATAATGAAACAAAAACAAACAAAAAAGTCTTGTGTAAGAGCGATATTATTGAATACAACCCATCATCATTTTCAGAAAACTTTAATTTTAAATGTAAAATATTCAGTCTTTTTTTAATTTACGTAGAAAATTTCAAAAATATTTTGTAATCAACTCGTTATAGTTGCTCTTATGATAGATGCAGGCTTTTGTGAAGATGAACTTCCAGTATGTTGAAGAAAATTCTATAGCGTGTTCTATATTCAAAAACGGTTTTCAAGGTTTTATAAACTTGAGTTCTAAACTTTATCGTTTGTCAGTGGAAGTTGCAAGCGAAGAAGCTACACATTATTCCTTCACTGTTAACGAACATTTTTTTCTCCTTGAACATTATCAGCTAGTTTTTTCACGGTTAATGGGTAAAACAAAAAATGACCAATAGAACACCCATTTAACCTTTGAGGATTTTTAAACCAAGCAATCGCCGATATATCGCCTTAAAGGCGTTGATAATGGTACATATCTCGATATCTTCATTGTTAATCGCGATAAATTCTACGTCACGATCTTTCAGACGGTTTCGATAGATCGCGATGTAAGTTATTACCGGGTTATCTCTATGATTTATCACGATGCAAAAAAATGTTTCGTTTGCCCGCGATAAATATTTATCGATCAACATCGCGATAATGTTTCGTATCCCGTCAAGTTGTAGAAATATCAGAATAGAAGAAGTAGCTAGATAAAGCATAATGTCTTTTTATCAGAATGTGTCGGGATGTGTTTCAATTTCGCGATACGCTCCTGTTTATCACCATACAGATGACCACAGGGGATAAGGCGCACTGATGTTTTTACAGAGTTTTAACGCCATCTAAAGCCAATCGCGATTTGAGCGTGGAATAATGTGATACTGTTAAAAAGTATTAAAATACAGACAGAAAACACGTTGACTAGATTCAAATAAAGTAGGAGAACGTGAAGAACGTAATTTTCTCATCATTTTTTAAGTATTTTTTTTTAAACTTTATTTATTTATTGATGAACTTTTAAGTATTAAATTTTTATTTGTTTTTTATTTTTTAAGTTTAAGTGTCGCTTCGTACACTTACTATAGTTTAAGTTTCTTTTCTATTTCGATCGAAGAATGATGAATCATAGTAAAAGAATGTTTAACTGAAGACTTTTTTTGAGAGTAAATATCTTTTCCTTTTTTAACATGAAACACGTGCATTTATAAACAGTTTTTTATTACTCGTTTTGTTGCATTACATTCAATCGCCAACACTTTTGAGTTCTGATTGTTATTATGTCCCTTTTGGAACTAATGTTCACCAGTTCTCGAAAAGCTTTGAGGCTTTCTTATGTTTACCTTCTCGTTTACAGATTCCTCAACTAGTCTGACCAACATACATTCCATCAAAATCACAACAGTCATATCTATAGACCACTTTTTTTGAATCTTTATTTTTCCATCTAAATGCTGAGCTGAATATTTGTGGCAAACTAGATTTAAAGGCAAAACTCGCCTGTTTCAAAGGGTGTTTGAGAATAGTCCGGACTGTGTTAGTTAACGTCAATGCTAATTTTACACCCTTAAGCACATTATTTACCAGTAAAGTGATTAGAGGTGTAAAATTAGGTGAAAGATATATCATATGTAACATTACTCATACATAGTGAATGATGTATCCTACATCAACAAATTCACGAATCGCGCAGCCGCTAAGAAGTCGCTGTTGTCAAGGTGCGACCGTGATGAACTCTTAATTTTCGAAAAATTTGTAATCCGCTATCCAAAAGCGACAATAGAGAGTTTTTAGCGATCGCGGCGCGACTTTGCCACCCGAGCACGATTACTGAAAGAAAAAATTGTCATCGAAATCGCGATTGCTTTTTTTCTCTTCCAATCGCGATATGATGCAGGGTCGTTGAGCGACTTCCGTGCAAATCCTATAAAACGTTTTGTTTTGTTTATATGCCAGGTGTACAACTCTCACTGATTTCTCGTGTCGGGACATGTGATAAGAAAGTGAACTTGGGATTTTTTGGCATATCGTTAAAAGGCTGTTAATGAGTCATTTCATGTTTGTTATTGTTCGCCTGCGATGGTTTAACTATGGGACTATATGAACATAAGAAGAATTTATTTTTTCCCTCCTCTCACTTTCTTGGATATTGTTGTATACTTCTCCTGAGAACCACACACGTTTTTCCTGTGATTCTACTGTGAAAAACTCGAACATTGAATTAAGTAATTTTAATACGTTTACTATATTAAAATCCTTAACGCGTTGAGTTTATAAGACGTTAAAGGTCAAAGATCATCGAAACGCGTTAAAAACGTTTTTCAGTAATATCATTTTAGCGCACTTAATGTGTTAACATAATTTAATATGAGACTAACCAAAAGTGAACGAAAACGTTCGCATCTGTTAAAAAATCATTAATGCGTTAAATCGAATTATAACAGTTTAATAGTTAGCCTAGCGAAAAAACGCGTTTTAGTCTCATATTAAATTATGAGTACATCTTGAGATTCTGACGTAATTTGGATGAATCGCTGTTTTCGAAAAACAGATGAAGAAAGAATGTTGCTTGAGCCAACCTCGTGAAAACCTATATTAGTTGAAATGACCCATTTTTGCCTATTTTTGAGTAAAATTAAAAAATTCATAACCCAGTCAAGATTCATCCAAATTACGTCAGAATCTCAAGATGTACTCTATTTTACCTGCTCTATATGCTTTTTTACTTGAGAATAGTAAAAAACATTCTTGTACTTTGGAACATTTCTAGAAAACCTTTTCAAAAACCAAAGTATTTTCTGTTGATCTGCAAAGCTTTTCTTGAACTGCAAGAACTTGTTAGAAATATTTTTAAATATTATTTGGAAATCTAGAGCTCATCGAATTTTGTCTGCCATACTCAACAGCAAAATTGGCACGTTAATAAACATATTAGGCGAAAATATAGAAATCTGTTAGCAACTTCTCCTATGTGATCATGATGGGGATTGGAGAAAATATAGAAATTAAGTTACTGCACGCGATCGAAATTTTCCCTCTTTATATATGCCGTATAAAAAACAGAATGCATACATCTAATCGAGTATATAGACATTCACATCATTTTTGGCTGCCTGTATTTTAGTGAAGAAAATTTTCGGAATTTAACGGAATCGGGTATGCATACATGACTCGTTCCACTGCACTAGCTTATCTCAAAAATGACTGATTTCCTGCGATAGTGGATCGGTCCAACAGATCAGGCGTGCTTTCAAAGTATAGTGCGTTGAAAACTGAGTAAAATATTATTTGGAAATCTTTTCAAATTTTGTTTTTCCATCTAACAAAAAAAACATACGAAAAATTCGTCCAGAAAAAACCGTCTGGGAAAAAAGCATACGAAGATGTGACGAAAAACCGCCCACTAAAAAGCGTCAACTTTTGGACGCTTTATTTTTATCCTTGTACGTTTCAAAATAAGTATTATCAAAGACATGTCTAAAATAACAGTTTTACCTATTTCTATTCAAGAATGGAATGATAAAACAATCGATACTCTTAGATATATTCTCTTTTCTTTTAAAAGAATGAGAAGAGGAAGCCAGGGGCTTGCAGTTCTCCAATTTGCACACTTAATTGTTTTTTGAGGGTGAGGGTGAGGCACTGCATTTTATTAGTATTGAAGAACGTTTATTCAATACACCCGTGTCCGATTTTTCGACTAATTTTTTCGATGCTATAAAAACTCAAAATTTTACATTTTTAAAAAAAAGAAAATAGAATAAAGAAACACACGGTTAAAGAAACTAAAAGAGAAGGAAAAGAAATAACCGAATAAAAGTAAAAGTTTTGGCGTGAAAATCAAAGAACGTATCCAATTCTATCAAAAGTAGCTCGCACTGTAAAAAATAAAGTGGATCACCAGTGAGTAAAATCATCAGTAGGTAAAAGGATCCATTTAGATAGGTCACGGCTCACTAGGTCGTCTCTGTAACTCAGAGACACACTACCATTAGGTCACTGACCTACTGACGGCACAGTTTCCTTAGTTTCCTCAGTGGGTAAAGCGGATCCATTTAGATGGGTCGCTCAGTAGGTCACTGACCTACTGACGGCACAGTTTCCTTAGTTTCCTCAGTGGGTAAAGCGGATCCATTTAGATGGGTCGCTTAGTAGGTCACTGACCTTCTTTATTTTTTTCAGTGCGGAAAATACATTCCATACCCGCTACAATGGCCGCGGTAGAAAGACAATTTAGCTCTGCTGAGCTTGTCGTAACTGAATGGTGATCAAGTATAAATCCAGAACAAGTTGATAATGTTTCATTGATTCGTTCAGTTGAGAGAATGAACAGTCTATTGCAAAGAAGTACTGCTAATGGACAACACCTAGGGCATACAAAAGTTTGCAAGATCCATTGGACCATTTGCTCAATCTACTGGACTCGGACTGGACTGTGCTCTGGTACTTATATATGAGCACCTTGTAAACGTTACACTCGAAGTAGTATACTTTCACTTTTTGTAGAGTCACAGTGTTCATACTTCGCTACCTTATCCCCTATAGAATTTCTAGGACTCTCATACAAATGAAAGATCCGAACATTCGTGCAAAGTTTTCGGCGATTCGTGCTGTTCGTGGAGATTTTTGTTGAAAGTAAAATTTTACACGGTCTTGCACGAGTTCTATATACGTGTAAGTAGTCATCGCACCTTTAATGTGATTTGAGGTGTCAGAGTGTAACTATTCTGCAGAAGTGCCCCAAATTAAGAAATAAAATGAATAGAGAAGCTATTATTTGCTGACTTTCTGAAGTTAAACTTTACTTTGTTGTTTGTTTAGATTCTATTGTGTCAACCTGGACCCTCTTCCTATAGGGATTATCATCAATCTGTTTTTTCATTATTTGGCACAATATGTTATGAACTATCCGTTGAAACAAATCCGTTTTTTACTGGACATTTAAGAAGTGATACATAGACAGATAAACAGTTACACGACATAGAAAATATACCGTTGATTATCGAAAAATCATAAACAAGTATGTACGACAAGTACGTCTAATGATGTACTACGATTCTATCGAATTTTAAACATTCGAGTAATTTAAAGGATACCGATAAGTAAAAAGGGTTTTGACTTTAAGACTTTGAACATCAGTTTTTCAAAGTTAAATAAATAGAGTAGTACTCACAAAACAGCTTTGTCCTATAGTTTTTCCATAGGTTGTGATTGTGAGAGCAGAGATTCTAATAATATTTCACCATATCAAATATCTCATTACAGCGGATATAATGGTACAAGATAATTTTTCTTCACAAGCACCGAAAAATAAAGGTTATTGGATAATTTTGAATTCACGACAAATGAATCCAGCTTTATAGTGCCTAATAGTCAGTCGTTATCCAATGTCTCATGAAATGAGTGGGAGAGAGTGAGTAGTTTTGATGCACTTTAAAGAACATCCAGAATCATCAAGCTAAAAAATTTGGAAAAATGATAAAATTTTTATTGTACATTGATTGATTTGCGTGAGGTGTGAGGGTGTAACTATTTTGTTTTTGATTGAAACTTACTTCCTTCAGGAGTTATGGAATTTTTTGTAAAAGCTCCACAAACAGACCACAACGATGACTATGTAAAAGTTTGTTTTGCTTATATCTTGGTCCAGGAAGTAGATTAAGAGACCACATTTGGACCATAAGTAGTCAAAATCGAGTACTATCTATCGTTAAGAGCGTGTGCAAAAATAACTGTCGCACATGTGCGAACATAGACGCACAACAAGAAGCAATCTTATTAACGCGAAGACTTTCGCATAACTTTTTTAACCTGAAAAATATGTTATTGCATTTAATATCACTTGTATCTATTGTATAAGTGGATCTCTACTATAAACTATGAATTCACTTCGTACAAGTTCCTTGGTTGTTGTACGGATGAGTTCAGACAACAAGCGATCTTCTAGTAGTTCCAAATCACATACGAGGATTTTTATACTGCATGGCCTTTTTGCCTTGTACGAAAAAGCATTTTTTGCCTATACTACACTTAAAGTAGATTGTGATCAGTAATTTGAACAACATAAAATGCTCTTTCTACGTGCATCTTACACGATACTCTTTTCTCATCAGTCTCATGTGTATAACATAATATAAACTAGTACTTTTCAACTTCCCTTTGTGTAGATTATGCTGTCTAGCGAAAACATCTGAAATACTTTGTCTATCAAATCAACTTTTAGACCAAAAATAGAACTTTATTTTCTTCGGTAAATATAGACAAATAACAGAAAAAGCTGGGAAAACACTTGTAAGATTTTATTTATTGATAAGTTGTGGTAGAACCAAACGGTGCATAGTGAGCAAGATTCTAGCTTGATTACGATTCTAAAATAACACATGCTTTTAGTATTTGACGCAGACTGGAAGATTTTATTATGGGAAAAAGAACGACAAAGACATTGTTTTGTACAAGAGAATAAACTATCTATCATTTCATGCAATTTTGTTAACCGTATCTAATTATAATAATACTTCAAGTCCGAACGAGTTATGACGAGGACTTTCATAAGTGCGGACCCATTTTGATACTTCACAAATGAAAACAAGATATTCTTACAGGCGAAAGGACGATATGGTTACCGGTTCTTCAGACGTTTTTCAACAAATGTAGTCGGCATGTCGATATTTCATTTTCTTTTATCTTTTCTGACATATCTGAGTTATTGTCTAAACAGACAGGTTATATACAATAATGTAAAACGTGAGTGACAGTGTGCATGCCTCGTGGTGTTGCATTTCGTGTATGATCTAAAAAATACAGTTAGATAAAGCATTTAAGAACCCATGCAGTTGATTTGGCTTACTCTCTTTGATTACATCGGAGATGACTGTTGTGTTATGGAGCACCTCAATATCTTTCTCTTATATATCAATTGTTAATGGATCATTTTTGCGTTTACTAGCAGGTAGGCGTTAATCTCCATGCCATATACACAGAGTAAAGGTGATGTGCAATTTTTCCAAATGCGATATTTTCCTAAGTTAATAATCGATTCTAAATGTTGGGAGATATACATTACATCACTGTAATATACTTAATGATGGTCTATCTTCTAACTTACGACATGGATGAATAATATTCTCAAGCGGATAATACGGATGCAACGGTTGCTCGTGTTTCAAATCTTCGTTTTTCATCCTTATCAAATCTAAGTTTGGTCTGAAAACGAGCACGAAATTGTTACTCTATTCTAACAAGTAGGTTCTATACTTACATTATTTCCCCTGTAAGAATATTTTGTTGATCAACTGGAAAGTATATGGGGTTACACGGTGGAACGTCCTCGTTGTTATTGTCTCCTAAAAATTTGCTAGGATGAATGAAATGCTGTTCATTATGGTATACGGTCGACAAAGTTGCTCGTAACAATAAACGAGTTTCACTCAAATAGTGATTAGGAAGCTAAATGGAATGAAAGATAATTCGCGAAACTAGGTAACATTAGCAAGTGTACTTGTACAATGATGTGCTTTGTTCCATTTCTATCCTGTAAGTAATTCGGAGGTCGCGGCTTCCCAAATTTGCGTCCACTTTGTGAAAACACGTCCGTCATGTATTGACGACGATAGGAGGCTACTACTCCGTCGTAATAACTCATATTCATAGCTTACGTGTTCCTATATTTGCTGATATGAGGTCCGAAGCAGAACCAAGGATGTAGAAACCCATAAAATTATATGCTCTTTCATTCTAGATACCTTTCGAGAAGATCTTAAATGGGGCCGATCCTCGTTCTTATTGCACCCCCTGTCCTTTGAAAAAAATTTTCTTTTTTCTTGCTTCGTCTTGACATCGAACATAACTCAAAAACGACTGAATGGAAATGGATAATTGGATTGGATATTTTGTTTGATACGTGATGAAGATGTTGCCTTTCTTTGGATGCAACTCTGTATGCGTC
Organism: Didymodactylos carnosus; assembly: GCA_905250885.1. Classification (NCBI taxonomy): domain Eukaryota; kingdom Metazoa; phylum Rotifera; class Eurotatoria; order Philodinida; family Philodinidae; genus Didymodactylos; species Didymodactylos carnosus. The sequence continues at coordinate 3,851 of CAJNOQ010005416.1, read as the reverse complement.
ACGGTTATCAAGTTACACCTAGATTATATGCACTCTCAGCTATCTTTATTGTTTTCTGGTTTTCGCCTTCCATTCACGCAACGTTTTTTTAATACATTCATTCTACAAAATTATATGAGTAGCATTTAAAAAATACGCCTTGTGCATTGTAACCATATTAAAATGTTTTTCGTAACTATTCTGCATCGAATTGTACTAGAATATGAGCTTGATAAAAATTTATGTAAAATGATTCTCAACGTAGCCGATCAGTTTTGTTATTCTCTCCTATATAAATTTTTTCTCTCTTTTCTCTTTGCTCTTAACTTCAATTTAACAAACGTCATGCACATAATTCTATCTTTGATGTAGTACAGGCATTACTTAAATATTTGTTTATAGGTAATTACCTATATATACCTACCACACATTTGTATCATATATATATCATACAAATATGTGAGCATCTGTAACAAATATATAATTAACGCTTGTACTGCATCAAGCATAGAATTATGTGCATGACGCTTGTTAAATTGAAGTTAAGAGCAAAGAGAAAAGAGAGAAAAGAATGTATATGTGAGAAGATAACAAAACAGATCGTCTGTGCTGAGAAAATCTTTTTAAAGAGAAAACAGACCAAATTAAATAAAGTAGGGAATAATTATTATCAGAATAGAAAAATTTCTGAGTATTCGTGCAGCTCTGCAGCTATTTTTCACCAAAAACAAAGCGATATTTCATAGGTAGATTGAACTGAGCCTTACCTATTAGAGATCGGTGTAAAAATTATCTTAAATTCATTAGTGTTAATTAGTACTAATCAATTTCCAGAGCAGGTATCGACTGATCATAATTCCCCCATTTGTGATAATTGTGATCAGTACAGTCAAAATGGCTGGATTGAACTTAAACAAGTTCGTTTCAACGGAGAATTTTATGCGAACAAATTAAAAATTAATTCATTCTGTAGAGAATTCTTAGCTTAATTTCTCATGTGAATTGTACATCATTTGGACTTGACCTGAATTACTTAATGAGAAATTGCGAAAATTAAAATAGATAGTCATTTTCTCCATATATATATGCTTTGGGATAATTATGATCATTGCGTGAAAATTACATGGAATAAACAGAATTTGACGTGCGCCGTACAGAAGGTTTTGGTCTATTAGAACGCGAATTTGATAATTCACATGAAGGTTCAACTTGTTCGTTATCCGAGTGCCAACTAAGATTCTAACTTAATTATTTAACAAAAAGACAGGTTCCAAGAGACGAGAGATTTCGGTGGAAAGGCTTGCTCTTTCGACTAGTTGTTTGCAGCTCAAAGGAAAACGGGCTCGAAGGTAAAACACATACTCAAGTGCCAATTATTGTAGTTCAGTTACAGGATCACCAACTGGTATGACATACTCATTCTTTCATTTGTTGCAAGCTCTCTTTTGTCTCCGACATAAAAGCAAAGATGATTGCTTGGAAACAACTTGGGAACAGCCTCTTCATCATCGTACTTATCGTACTGGGCACCGTTTTTCTTATTGCCCAATATGTGTCTCAATCATCTTTGTCATTGCCATCACCGCGCATCACCTATAGCAACGCCTCAACTCTTATGTCGCTCGTGCAGCTGGACAAAAAATATCGCACCAGCAAAGGTCTTGTTCATCATTATACGCGTTTTTATGAACGCTATTTTAGCAAGTACCGTGGTACTAATGTTAAACTGCTCGAAATCGGTCTCGGTTGTGGTATGTCACGGGGGGGTAGGCGTGTCAGCGGCCATGTGCCGAGAATATTTTGGTCCAAAGGCTGCTATTCATTTTCTTGAATATGACAAAACGTGCGGCGAAAAGTGGATGCGCGAACGTGGACAAAAGGTAAGTCCAACAGTGGACAGAACTAAACACTTCTCAGAATTCTATTGTGTGATTTTAACACGACTATTTGTAGTTAAATGTGACGATGCATTATGGCTCGCAAGATGATGTACCATTTTTAAAAGCATTCGCTGGTAAACATACTAAAATGTTTGATGTAATTATTGATGATGGTGGCCATCGAATGACACACCAAATCAACAGTCTCACTGTACTCTTTCCTACCAGTGTTCGATCAGGTGGAGTTTATGCCATTGAAGATATTTATACAAGTTACAGACCTGAGTTTGGTGGGCAATATTTGAATTCGGCGACACTGATCGAATTTCTGAAACGTCTTCTCGACGATATACAATCCAGTTCACCTACGCACAAGAAAAGCAGGCTTGGACCTTTCATCCATACGTTTGAAATTAGTAACAAAATATGTTTTTTGAGAAAAAAATGATGTGCGCCGCTATGATTATGCAACTTTATAAGCTCGTCTGTCTCCAGTCATAAGTATCAGAGGTGGACGATGGACGAGGATTCTCATGAAAGCCCACGATTCTTGACGGAGCAGATGCCGCGAGGAAGGCTTTTTGAGCGTTTGACGAGGCGCGGGTCGATGACAAAGCAAGAGCTACACGACGAACCCTGCGAAGCACATTTTTCTTGTGAGCGATAAATGTTATGTTTATTTTGATCTATTTTTATAATAAAGGTGATGGTTATTCTTCAGAACCAAGATGAAATAATAAATAGCTTATGTTAGTAGAGATTTTCCGGACTCGGGAGGGTCAACGAGGAAACGCCAGAGGAAAATTTTATCAAGAGTTGATGGTGTACCTCCACTGTTTGATCTTAATAAAAAAAATTGTTTAGACGTTTTCCCTCAATGTTCAATTTTAAATAAAATATCGATAGAAAAAAATGAGGTTGAACGAAAACATTTATTCATGCAAATAAGAAGTTTCGAGAAGGTATAGTTCGAATTCGAATATACAGACGTTCTTTTCCATTATGTGACAAAAATAGTTCAACGTTTTTCTTCAGTATATTTGCATATTCAATTTTCTTTTCATTCTAATATTGAAAGAAAATTGAATATTTTTACTAGTGAAATCCGTCATCAGGATGCATTCCAGAAGAGAAAACTCACCGACACGAATTTTGATGGCATCTCTGATATATTATGAACTTTATTAAAATCTCGATTATGCTAACAACGTTAATCAACGGTTGAAGTTTTCTATTCTTCTGTTCGTTTGTCAACGCATTTATTTTATGTACAAACAACATAGAGCTTGATGTGTTCTTTATAACTCTGCTTAAGTTGACAATGTAAGATGAAGTAGAGCACGTATTGGACCTTCATAATTATTTATGGTGAGAGATAAAGTACAACAGAAATATTGTCCACATCTCCGTCGTTTGAGCTACCGCCGACTCCGCCGTAATTCACTATGACAACCTGAATCAAAATTAATCGCGTAGAAACCATTATTCTACCTACTGTTGATCGATAAATTAATTGCGTTGTATGCCCCCGATCAGTATCTAGCACTGGACCTATTTGATTACTAGTACCCAATACAGATAAAGATGACGATAGGAATTGAAACGATACATAAGCTGAATCATCTTGTCCTGCCCAACCACCTAACCATGCGGATAAATTGTATGTGACATTATGATTATCAATATCATTAGCATAAGCTGTTAAATTAATTCTTTGTGACATGCTTGTCACATCTGATATTTGCCCATAAAAATAACAACATCCACGATCTCTAGAATGAAAAAATGGAAAAAATACCTCACTCATTCGCGACTATACGTGCGTTTTTCCTTTCTAGAAACTGTTAAAACTTCTTTCATATTCTAATTCATACGGGTTGTACTATCCACTGGAAAAAATAATTAACCTTCTAGAAAATGTAAACCCCCCCTGCCCCCCATAATAGAAGACCATCCCCTATTAGAAGACCACTGCCGATTATATGACTTGAA